>JBBMJM010125203.1:0-13460 GCA_037832705.1 Centriscus cristatus
TTCAAGTGATTCGCTAATTGACTAATGATTCAGAATAATGAAACTGCTGTGTGACATTAGTCGACAGCTGTTAAGCCGTGTCAGCACTACGGAACTAATGAGAGGGATACACAACCTGGAAAGCCGTGTTCTCGGTGGGGACCACTGCGTAGGAGATGGTCACACATGTTGGAACCAGTGGGAGGCGTCGAGTGTGTGTCTTTTTGTCATGATTTAATTTCCTCTCTGAGCTCTTGGTGATTCTGTTCTTGTTACTTTGTGTGTGTGTCGGGTGTCTTTCTGTGGCTTTGGGGCTGCCCCCCCCCTCCCCCGTTGGTTTGTCCATGGCTTTGCTCCATAGATCCCTGTTTCGCAGTCCTCTGTCATGGATGACATAGAGGAGTGGCTCTGTGCTGACGTGGTGAGACTTCTTTACCTTGATTTGTTTCTTTACCCCCAAATTCATCTTACTTTTTTTTTTCCTTATTATTTTTCATTTGCACCTTCATCCATTCGTCTCATCTCACTGGATTCTCTACTTCCCATTATTTCCCTCTCTGCTTATCTACCCTCCTATGAACAACACTTGACATCTAACAGTTGAGAGTGGGGTTCTGAACTACGTGCTAACATTAGACTTGAGAGACAGCAGATGAGATCTTCTATAACGTGCATGTGGAGGTCGTGGTGACGAGATCCTTGTTGGTGTGTGTGTGAGAGGATGCATGTCTGACGGGCCCTTCACGGTTGACTCTTCATGAATTCCTCAGCTTATCTGAACTTCACAGGAATCTGTCTTTGTGTTGCTGACTGTTGTTCTTTGTGTCTTTTGTAAATATTCCACACACCCTCTTCCTTTCTCCATAGAAAGGCGATGCTGCAGAGGAAGGGGTGACCAGTGAAGGTACAGACTCCTGCTCGTTGTATGAATTTCTTGATAAAAACTTCCACTCTGCATTTTCTCTGAGACAAAGTGTCTGGCGTCTTTCAGAGTTTGATAAGTTCCTGGAGGAGCGAGCAATGGTAGCAGACTCTCTGCCGTCTCCGCCCGGAGCTAACCCCGCTCACCCTGTCCGTGCTGCTAGTGGATCGCACAAAAAGGCTGAACAGACGGAGGATGCCCTCTTTGCCTTGTAGACTCTTCTCACAGAATCTCTCTTGGGCATCCAGATGTCCTCCAGCTAAACAACCCCCCCCCCCCATTTGGTCCTCTCTCTTTACTGTTCGGCATTAATCGCATCAGTGTAGTTGTTATGCCACAGTGTTGTCCTAACATACAGAGGACCAACGTGTTTACTGCGCACAGATGTGTTGCATTTGACTATATATGGATGTATTAATCTGTCAGTGTGGGATGTACTCGCAGCCTTGCATCTCATTTGTAATGCTCCACCAAAGGAAGACGACATAGCTTGTTAAATGTTGTTTTAAAAAATGTGGTTTATTGCTGTGGCATTAATGCAAACTCACTGCGGAGAGGAACCGTGGATTATACATTCGGCTGATTGTTTGCATTTATCGTGTTTGTCCTGTACTCTGTACGAGCCCTGTGGTTTTCGCCGATCCGTGCAGTTTGTTTGCAGTTGCAGTGTTTTCCGACAGTTACTCAAGCAGCTGTGTAATCCTGCTTTTTAAACAAAGGATATATGTGTGGCGCATTTTATTTTCCTGAAGCAGTGACAAAAAAAAAAAAAGAAGTTTGCAGGCTAACCTCAGTAACTAGAAGGAATTAACTACTTCATAACTTAAATTACAGTTCATCTCGATGAATCGTGTATGCCAGCATTCCTTTACAAAATGCAAAAACAAAAAAGTTTCAGTGGTGAAGGGAAAGGACCATGGATTAGTCTTCAGTCGTCCAACAGGCTGAAACTGCCGCAACAAAATACTGTCAGAAAAAAAGTCCCTGAACATTTGCAACCAAACTTGTTTTCATTCCAAATCATATAGGGGCATTTAAGGCCAATCAGCACTTCCCTTACTGTGCACTTTGATGCAAAAAAAAAAAAGTCTGTATTTTGTCCTTTTTGTTTATAAGATGCTTACTATTTTTCTAGGGAAAGGGAAATGGTCTTTGGATTGACTTCATTTTGCACATAACTTTTATAAATATTCAATTCTAGTACTTGTTCACAATGTATATAAGTAGATGGGTGGACTTCCAGAGTTAAGGTTATGAGGTCATGTAAGTGAGAAGAGAAATTACACAATAAAAAATACCCACATGAATTTTAGGATAAACCTTAAGCTTTTGAAAATGCACCATTGTAGAGGGTGCATTCATCTAGGTTAGAGTTTCACATAGGCCATAATATGTACTCTATATACCTCAAAATACTGAAAGAATAGTTTCTGTACATGGTTAAAAATATATTGCTTCATAGTAATATACAGAAGGAAAATAGGGACATGTATGATTTGATCCCCTGGTTGTATTTTATGTAAAAAAACCAAAAACAAAACATTTGTATCCATTATTGTCAATTTTTTTGTGAGTCAAACTGATGCATGCAGTGACAAGAAAACAAGCTACGTTCCTTGATTTGTGCAGTGAAATCCTTTCATTCAGTATATTTTATTGATTCATCTGCTGCTTTACATGCCACTGCCAAGCATTTCTTGTGCAGACTGAGATCGGAACGTATCCGGGATTCATTGAAGAGTCTTTTTAATGCGGTGTCCAGCTTTTGCTGATGCTTTGGTTTATTCTGACAGTCCAAATATTTGTATTATTTGATTCAACTCAAGACTGAACCCCTTTGAAAACAGAGTGCGGTGTCTGTGGCAAACTTAAACAGCTGCAGTGATAATCAGCATGAAATTTGTATTCTAGCTGGTGCACAAATGAGCTTTAACTAACTACACATGGTTATGTTGGATTGATAAAGTTGCCATGTAATGACATAACAGCATCAGATTTGATATTCTCTCCACAAATGTGTAATAAGCCTAAATAAAAACCGTTAACTAAAAATGTAACAGGATTCCTTTAAAAGGAACATCAGTAATGATTTTATATTCGTATGTTAGGAATTTCTCAACCTGTAACAGAGTGTATAGTGTTACTTGCTTTTATAAAAGTTACTTCTTGACGGCAACATGTATTCCTCAATATTATGGCTTTATTAAAATAGTGAATGTGTTTTTATACTGACGAGGCAGAACATTAGAGGATACACCAGAGACATGGAAGGGTGGCTTGTCTGCTGATTGTGACTGTCCCATCATCTGTTACTGGTATCTATGTCTCACCTTATGCAGGTATGTAACGGCCCAATAAAACACAAGAACAAGTGTCCCATACCTCTCCATTGTTTGTGGTTGTTTTAAACTTAATAGCTTGCCCTTAACTCCATCCACTCTACTGCAACAGCGCACACACACAACATACATTTTTACACCATGTCTTTCACATCACAGACGTGTTTCTAAAAATGTGGACAAGTGCGTCTTTACACAAACAACACATCTCAAACAGTACTAGGCTCCACTCCCTTTGTCATGACAATAACTGCTGTGCTATTCTCGGTCAATGACCCATTTCCCATCCATGTTTTTGTAGGACTCCCCCTTTGTGTAAACACGACACAATATCGTTTAAATTTAGTTTGTTTCTCAGAAAGTTTGTTAAAATAAATATTTACAGTATCTTCTTCTTACACAAGCTAAACCGGAAAGTAATCGTACAACGGAAATAAAAACGTTGAGGTTCACTATTTGGTTTTCTTCTTCTTGATGTTTTTAATTTTTAGTCATTTTCCGACTCGCAGCTGCAAATGTTTATTTCTCCGCTGCTTCAGCCGCTGCTCCAGCAGAGAAACACATGATGTAATCACTAGACTAGTGGTGTGACGTCATATCACCCCACTCGGTTCCCTGGCTTCCTATTGGACGAGTTGACTGGTTCTACAGGAGGAGTGGATTTTGCGAGTCAAACAAACTTGAAGTGTATTTGCATACGCCTGCTTACCTCCCATTGGCTGTGTGGGGCAAGCCCACGTAAACACGTCCATGCTGTTTTCTTCAAGAGTTTTGTTAGAAAACGTGTCGACGACATTAATGAAGACATCACAGAACGTGAATAAGTAGCTCTGGTTAAGTAAAATGAGACCGAACAACACATTGTATTGGTACTCACTACATTATCTTGCAATACAGTTCGCGTGAATTTATAGCTACTGTTAAAACATAAGTACTATATACAATCGCCCATGTCCTATAAAATAACAGCAATTTACTCGAAACTAAAATCTTCAATGATATAATCAAAACAACCCTGAAAATCTGACGCGGGGATTCCATCTACATGGGACTGTGATTGGCTGGATGGGCTGTCAATCATCCTCGACTAGGCGGGTTGGTTCGTTACCGTGTTTAGTCGTTTCACTGAATGAGCCCCAGTGTTTGGCTTGGCTTGACAAGTTTCCCGGAACGGTCATGTGGCTAGCAGTGAGTAGTTAGTTGACAGATCGGTGATTAAAAAAAACCAAAAGTTGCAGCTTACTTTTCAGGTATCCTTTGGACATTGCGTTTTGGCAAATGTAGGCACGGGATAAGTTCTGAGATTTTCGTCGACCATTCAACTCTGCATTGGATAGCCAGACACAACAGTAAAGATGGACAACTTGTCGTTCGACGACCCTTCGCTGGACGGTCTGGACTCAACGCTGTCGCTCAACGACCCCAGCGATATTGACACGGCGCTTTTGAGTGACATTGATGGTGAGAAACAGCTACTTTCCAGCTTGTAGACGTGAAGTCACGCTCAAGTGTCGGAACATTTACAACCATGGTCATATCGGTGTGCAGCAAGTGTTTTAAAAACATGTCTGGTATAGCTCTTGTCCAGCAGCGTTACATATAATATTGTATTCCATGTATAATTAAATCCTCATTTAAGCTAGCATGCGCCGCTGCCATTGCTACAGCAGTGCCAGACACCTTAGCTAGCCATGCGGTGGTATATATATTACATCATTTGACCTAATAATACAGAATGTCTTATGTATTTTTACTGTTAATGTTTGCGATTTATTGTAGCTTGATCCAGTGCGCCGAAGAGGACAGCTTAATTCAAAAGACAGTAGTATAGACATCCACATTTGAGAGATGACGCTAACGTGCTACATTATCGTGAGAGCGCCCCGCCCCCAACCTGCAACTCATTCGGGGGTTACTGGGGTTCATTCCTCTTAAGCTGGGTTCACGCTGCCCCAGTTAACCTAACCGTCAGTTGTTGTGGCAAGAATTATTTATTTTATGCCTCAAACAAGTGCCTTGAAATGCATTGAAGCTCTATGTCTCAAAGCATTAACACGTGTTTCGTCGTAGACGTTATATGGCTAAACATTGGTAAAGTAAATCACACATGATTAAACTAATTGTAGATTTACAAGGTGTTTTATTATTCATTTAATTTCTGATCCTGGGCCATATGTCTTTCAGCGACATAAGCCAGTTGTGGTATGTTTGCTGTGTTTAGTCCGTAACACATAACCTGCAGCGACGCATGGTGCCGTCCGAGTGTGACCGGCAGTAACCCCCGGCGCCGCTGTCACAGACAGCGCTCCCTCCCGTTCCTGTCTTGGACTGATCGGGCATAGCGAGTCTCCTAGACGCGCTCTGATTGGTCGAGAACGATCACCTCATACAAAACACTGGTTTACAAATCCAAACTGCGTCGATTCCCTGCACCTACAACAAACACTCATTTTGTTTTTCACAAAAAGTAAAAATGTTATCTTATGTTGTGATTCAAAGTATCAGATTTACATTTGAATTTATTCAGATAGTCTTAGTCTTAGCAACAGTTACCCATGAAATATTAACAACTGTGTAACAAATCTGATCACTCTGTTCATTTTGTATTTGTTTGTTTGTTCCCTCATACTAACATATTTTCTAAATTTGTATTTATATATTTATTTGTATGTATGTACTTTTTATATACTCGATTTCAGTGCTTTTGCTGAAAACTGCCAATGTGGCACTCTTCAGGCTGCCACTGGTGTGTCACCTTGGTAAATTCCTTTTTGTGTGACCTAGCTGACCACCTGGTTCTCATTTCTGACCTCCTCAGACATGTTGCAGCTCATCAACAACCAGGACATGGAGTTTGTGGGACTATTTGATAACCCTCCATATGCTGGACCTGCCCCTAACCAGCAGCTTCCATGTCTGACCCCCTCCATCACCTCAGCTGCACCCCCCCCTACCACTGCTGCACATCCGTCCTCATCGTCCTCCTCCATATTAAGCAGTAGCCCACACCTGGATGCGCTCCTGGGCCCACCAATCACCCGTAGCACCTCCACCCCAGACAAGGCCTTCCAGCCTCCCACCTTCCAGCAGTCACCTCTGGCCCAGGTACCCACCCCCACTGTGCTCCAGCAATCAGCCTCCCCGCAGCAGACTCAGAGCCTCAGACAGCCCAAGGTGGAGCAGCCACAACCCATTCTGGGCCAGTCAGCCCCAACCCCGGCAGCCTCACCCCTTAGTTCACCAGGACCAAACCCAACGTTCAGCTCCGCGTCCCCAGCGCTCGTAACTTCCCCTGTGACACAGACACCGCCCCAGCCCCAGCCCCAGCCCCAGCTTCAGACCCCGAGTCAGCCCCAGCTTCAGACCCCGAGTCAGCCCCGGCCAACACAGACCAACTACAGCAACCAGAACAGCTACTCAGGCAAGTGCTTCATGGTGGTTTAACCAAAAAACTGATTTATCATTAAACCTGCTTTTTAAAACAGGATACAAGACTAATTAGGAAATTTGTCCTAGATTATACACCCTCAGGTGATTGTCCTAATCTAATAGGATTAGGTCAATGGCGTGAGTGTCTGTGAACTAAATGGAAATGCATTGCAGAGGCAACACGATTGTGCTTTGTGTACAGACACCTATTCTGTCTTGCGGAGCTTCTGAAGTTGTTTTAAATTGTTTTTTTTTTTTTTTTAAATGTTCCCCAACCTTACAGCTGATGTCACAGAGGGCCTCATTGGAACTGATATGATAACGCAGGTGACACACTGAATGTACTTCTCGTGAGATAACAGTTCACCGAGTGGTTTACAAACTTAGAATCATTAACCTGCAATGTGTCACCTGAAACGACATCTCAACTGGCATCTTGCGTCACACTTGTGCTTTTTTTAAACATCTGACATTCCTTTACCGACATGCATCAGTACATTGTTTAAATTCAGATCACTATTTCACGTTGTATTACACATAATAACAATGATGTTAATGATAATAATGCCATATAGGTTTTATAGTGCTTTTGTAAGTACAAAGTACTTTACGGTGAGTACTTTACAAAGTACTTTACAGTGAAGTTGACCCAAAGGATGATCATAGAAACGGAGAGAGACAGAACAGCACATGTGGGAAACACAATTGGAGAAGAAGAGGGATGGATGAAGGCGTTGGAGGGCAGTCAGGAGTCATAGGTGGTTTTGAAGACATGGGATTTTAGTTGACTATTAAAATGAGGTGATGTTGGTGTTACGGATGTCAAGGGGCAGGGAGTTCCAGAGAGTTGGTGCGGCAGTGGAAACAGGGTAAAGAGGTTTAATTTAAATTCTATTTCCATCTATTTTCCATGTTTTTACCATGTAGCCACACTGAAATATTCCTCATTGTTTTGTATAGTATTTATATAATGGTTGTGTTGTTTGTTTTAATATCTTATGATTTGAATTCAGTGCATTGTTTCTTATTTTCAACTAAACTCCCTGGATCTCACTCTGGTCGACTTATTTTATTGTGTCAGAATCCAGGTCCATCTGACAGTTTATATGTCAATTCAAAGTGTAATTTACCATCTGCGTAGTTATTGTAGTGTGACGTGGAAGAAATATAGTAGCGCTCGGAGGTGTAATTTTCTGATTTTGTGCTTTTCAAAGCTTTATCACTTGAACCAGTGAGCCAGTATGTTTTCACCAGACATTGTTTCAATCATTTCTGAAACACAGAGCACAGAGGCTTGAGTCGGGGAGTAAATTTCCTAGTGACATTTTTAGTTGCATGCCTGAAATTCTCTTCCACATTTATAAAAAAAAAAAGAAAGAAAGGATAGAGACAAACTGTGTTATTCGACCGGCTTTAATAAGGCTGCAATACTAATGACAATATTCCAACTGTTTTCCAGCTGGCAGTCCAGCCAGCGTGAGCCAACCAGCCACCAGCTTATCGTCATCCCCTCCAAGTGTTCAGCCAGTGGCCATTCAGACTCAGCTTCAAGGCCTGACTACCACCTCCCAGCTGCTGGCCACTTCAGCAAGCCACCCAGCACAAACCATTGCTCCTCACGTACAGCAAGTACCTGTAAGTGTGTCACCATGGCACCAGAGTAAGGCTGAATGGACGGTGACGCCAGACGTAACATTCACACCCACAACCTAATGTGTGCTACTCAGGTGTTGCTGCAACCCCAGTTCATCAAGGCTGAATCTCTGCTGTTGACCACTCTGAAACATGACCCGTGCATAGTCACTACTGTGTCCTCCTCCCCCACATCACTGGCCACCAGCACCCCAGTGCAGAGCACCTCACTGCAGGTAGAAGCATCAGCTAACGGTGGTAATGGCACTAGCATTTGGTTTACCTGCCGCTCATCTTCAGGCCTTTGTGGGCGGGGGCACCATCCTGACCACGGTGCCCGTCATGGTGGACACAGAGAAGCTGCCCATCAACCGCATCGCCATCAGTGCTAAGCCAGCAGGCCTGCCACACAAGGGGGAGAAGCGCACTGCTCACAACGCCATTGAAAAACGTTACCGTTCTTCCATCAACGACAAAATCGTGGAGCTCAAAGACCTGGTGGCCGGCACTGAGGCAAAGGTACGTCAGACCCTGTCTGCAGGAATTATCTGCTTTTGTTATTTGTCAGTTTAGGGATTATGTTGTTTTTTTCCCCCTTCTCTGTCGTAGCTCAACAAATCTGCAGTGCTGAGGAAAGCCATTGACTACATCCGTTACATGCAGCAGGCCAACCAGAAACTCAAACAGGAGAACCTGGCTCTTAAAATGTCCATCCAGACAAACAGTATGTCCTTAAACCATGACGAGGTTGAATGTTGAGGATGCCTGTACTGCTGACTGACCATCCAACTGGTCTTCTTATCCTCCTCCAGAGGCTCTCAAAGACCTGGTTGCCATGGAGGTTGACGGACAGGTTGACGTGAAGAGCGAGCTGCCCACCCCGCCTGCATCGGATGTGGGCTCCCCCACTTCTTTCTCACATTGCGTCAGCGACTCGGAACCTGATAGTCCAATGGTGGAGGATAACAAGGTACGGAACGTTTCTCTCCTATACACAAACAGTCTGTTCACAGCAATGAACGGTTTGGGTTTAAAACTCCCCTGCTGGGGTTTCGTTGTGATTCTACTGTTTCTTACACTGTTTGAGACGGATTCACTGTCAGAGCAACGAGGTACCGTGATGTGCACCTGCAAATGTTAGCAAGCTACTGATATTATTCTGCTCCTTTCTTCATCTTTCTCTCAGCCAAATGCGCCCATGTTGGACAGATCATCAGCAGGAAGCGGCGCTGGCGGGATGTTGGACCGCTCCCGCATGGCGCTGTGTGCGTTCACCTTCCTCTTCCTCTCCCTCAACCCTCTCAGTGCCCTGCTCTGCTCGCTGGGCAGCAGCTCAGCCGGTAACACAGCCGCCACCACCTATCGTGCAGGACGGAGCGTTCTAGGCATTGAAATCGCAGGTATGAAATAGCTGTTGACTCGTCTGATTTGACTCGTAACTAGAGACTGAAGATGTTCAGCAGTTAAATTGCAAACCCGTTTGTTGTAGCTGACTCTTGGGGCTGGATGGACTGGATGCTACCAACTTTACTGGTGTGGCTGCTGAATGGGATCCTGGTGTCAGGAGTTCTGATCCGGCTGTTGGTTTACGGAGAGCCTGTAACCAGACCACACTCCGGGTCCTCGGTCCTGTTCTGGAGGCACCGCAAACAGGCTGACCTGGACCTAGCCAGAGTAGGTTTATTCAGTTGATACCGGCCGACCAAATGTATTGATCCTCGCAGGAACATTCAATAATTCATGAGGCTGAAGGTGGGGCAGCAATGAAAAGCTCTGGGTTGGTGCTTTATTCATTTTCGGGGAAACTGGGACTTTAAAACACACACTGCGCTCACACACAGCTGCTGCATCCAGGTGCTGGGGTTCCATGCTTGCTCAAGGCTCGCTCAGCTCATCATACAAATACAACATCCTAAAAGAAACCCCTCGCATCTGTGCCGTACAGCTCCTCACCGCCGTTCTCCTTCACTCGTCACAGGGGGATTTTGCTCAGGCCAGTCAGAATCTGTGGACTTGTCTGAAGGCTCTGGGTCGTCCCCTGCCCACGTCCCAGTTGGATTTAGCCTGTGCTGCGCTGTGGTCCCTGCTCCGTTTCTGCCTTCAGCGCCTCTGGGTGGGCCGCTGGCTGGCTGCCAGGGCGGGAGGGCTGAGGTCAGACCGCCCCCTGCAGGAGGACGCCTGCAAAAGCAGCCGGGACGCTGCACTGGTTTACCACCGCCTGCACCAGCTCCACATGACAGGTTGGTTGGAGAGAGATAAAACATAGTATATGATAAAAACTGGTATCATCAGAGATCAAAGAGAACTTCTGCCCTCGGCTGAAGTCATCAGTCATCTTATGACCGTGTTTTATGGGGCGTTTCACTTTGAGAAGATGTCTTCAGTTTGTTCCTCAAGACTATCGCTCCACTTTCTTCACAACATAGTGAGTTGGATTTCCCTGGTTGGAAATGTGTTCCCTTTGACTACTTCCTGTCTACAGCTTGCAAAGAACCTTAAATTGCGACTTGGACTGTGGTGGAACACACTAACATAATGAGACTAATGAGCTCAGGCTAAAAAATAGAAAACTACAACCTTTTCTTTTATTTTGAATGAGGCTTTCCCTGTTTGTGCAGGTAAGCTGAACGGAAGCCACCTGTCGGCAGTGCACATGGCTCTCAGCGCCGTGAATCTAGCAGAGTGCGCCGGCTCCTGTCTGCCTATCGCCTCGCTGGCTGAGGTCTACGTCTCTGCAGCTCTACGAGTAAAAGCGAGTCTGCCAAGACTCCTCCACTTCACCTCTGTAAGTCTGCAGCCCGTACGTTTGTCTCATGCCGTTCTGAGCGATGTTACCGGCAAACGTCTGTCATCCAGTGATGAGCTGTTTTAACGAGCCTCGGACTCAAAGAAAGTGAACGCCCTTCAATAGACCATCATTTGTGGCTGTTTGATTATGTCTGCATGTACAGAAGCTCACCTGATCTGAGAGCAGATTCTTCCTCCCTTGTGCAGCGTGTGTTCCTGAGCAGTGCCCGCCAGGCATGTCTGTCATCCAGTGGCAGTGTGCCTCCAGCAATGCAGTGGCTCTGTCACCCACTTGGTCACCGCTTCTTTGTGGACGGAGACTGGGCTATTCGCAGCGTCCCCAAAGAAAGCATCTACAGCAAGGCTGGCAACACCGGTCAGTACGGCAGACAGAGGAGGCCTGCACCCGTCTTTGGTGCGCATACTGCTGTCTGTGATGCCTTTGCTGAGGGTTTGTCTGTGCCTGTGCAGTGGACCCTCTGGCCCAGGTGACTCAGGCGTTCAGAGAACACCTCCTGGAAAAGGCTCTGTACTGCGTGGCCCAGCCACGTGGAGAGACGTACCCCAGCCACGGCGATGGGTGAGCAAACCTCATAGTCATACTTTTCTTGATACTTCTTCTGGTGTACCGACTTTAATCCAACAGTTGAGGCAGATGTCTGTTAGGAAAGTGTGAGCTGTACTGTGTCTGCATGAACTGGTTTTAACACACGGCTGCCAACCAATCAGAAAACATTACAGCATCCACCCAGACCGTGGTATAAAACTCAATAAGTACGACATCACCAACAGTGAACATAAGAAAATCTGTGATATGATGATAATGAAAAAGCTGTTTGTTGTCTGTCCGACCTCAGAGAGTACGCCGACGCCCTGGAGTATCTCCAGCTGCTGATCAGTGCTTCAGACGCGGCTGGTGCCACCTCCCAGTCCTTTGCTATCGGCTCCAACATGGCAACTGTGACTGGTAAGTGTCTGTCGCAGCTGCTGTTTCTGTCTTCATCGGTCCTACGTCAGAAGCTTCTGAAGATGAACTCCACCGACTTTTTGTATCCTGTCGAAGAGACAAGATGGTCAGATGTGTTATCGCCCTCCACTCAACTCGGGTCGGTTATTTTCTAAGTGACGAGTCAGCCACTCTAGAAAACACAAGGCTGTTTGTTGATCCTTTTCTATTTGGAGGGAAACATCTGCGGCAGCAAACAGCTGCAGCCGACTCAACAACACAGTCACCGACTCAGATGTACGTCTTATCTTTTTAACATTTGCTTCTCTTGCATCTTTCCTTCACCTGGTCTGATGGTGTCAGAAACACGGATGCTAAGTTCATTTTCACAGTACAGAGATTGAGTAGCTTCATTTCCCAGCTGGCTTCCACCCTCCTTCCCATTCACGCTGTACGCACTGATCACTCACCTGAGCAAAAGGGGAGGGGGGCTTTGGGGTGGGAGGCATCCACTAGATTGCTCCATCTATCTTCACCACTGTCAAACTGGTGATCACCTTGAGAGGAGGGAGAGGGGCTGTACGGGATTTTAATACGAGACCCTTTCGTCAACGGCCGAGTGTGTTGGTCTAGTTTTCCAATACAATGGAGTCATCAAAATGTCTGTTCTCTCTCAGCGTGTTGTAACGGCGCCGGGGGCTGGGGGGGGTGTGTGTGACTCGGAGGTCAAACGACAGACAGCAGCTGTGTGGGTGCGCTGTCGTGCACTTTGAATGTGAACGTAGACAGTAAAGGACTCAAATATTTGCTTTAACTTTTGTCTGTGTGTGTTCTGCCTTTTGACTGTTTTGTTCCAACTTCCAGGCTGTGACCCCCACTCCAAGTGGTGGTCCTCAGTCACCGTTGTGATCATCAACTGGCTCCAAGGCGATGACACAGCAGCAGAGCGGCTGTATCCAACTGTGGAGCACCTTCCCCGCACGCTGCAGAACGCAGAGTACGTCACACGACTCGAAGAACCCGGCAGCCTGCAGAGTCTGAGTCTATCGCTTCGGCTTTTCTGTTCAAACACTGGTCACATATGCACACTTTGTCTCCGCCCCCCCTCCCCTCCCCCCTCCCCCGCCCGCTGTCAGGAGTCTTCTGCCTAAGGCATGTCTGAACACATTTCGGGCTGTGCGTGCTCTGCTGTCCAAGCCAGAAAACTGTCAGTTGAGTCTGAGCTACTGCGACAAGGCGAGCTCCCTGCTCAGGGACAGCCTGAACCTGGGACCACACTGCCACAGCTCCAGCTTAGACAAGGTACCCCCCCTGCCCCCCCCAACACAAACACTGGGAAACAGGTACTCATGTTTAGTGTCGCTATGAAAGCAGCTTTTTATGAGGGCGAAGCCTGACAATATAAAGTGCTCACAGTGACAGATGT
>JBBMJM010125213.1:3308-13459 GCA_037832705.1 Centriscus cristatus
GGAATGCGGGCCTGTGAAAGTGTCTGAATAGTTGGAATGTGATTGATTGTGTGTGTGTGTGTGTGTGTGTGTGTGTGCGTGTGCGTGTGTGAATACTCACTATGGATGTTAATTTGAGGTGTTGTTATTGAACGCCACAGACCATCTGATGCCAGCATTGTGAAGCTCTTTTCATGACGCTTTCAGGGGCCCGAACGTTGAATTTGCCTCATCAAAGCCAAAGTCTAAAACAAAAGATAACGGCTCTTCTGAAATGTTTGACAGCTGAATAGTCTTTGAAACAAACCGGGACATTTGATGCTCAAAAATAGACATGAAGACTGTTTTTTTTTATTTTATTTTTTTTAATCCTAAAACGCTCGTGGCTGAAGTTAGCGAAGGGAAGACGACGGGAAGCAGCTCGTCACCGGAGGTTCCCTCTGCGATTTCCCTCACACATTCACACACTGATGGCTCATTTGACGTCCACGCCGTCCCCTCTGACACTCCACTACTATGGTATCTTGGTGGTGGTGGTGGTGCCGAGCGGCGTAGCAGTGCTCGTCGTGTTGCAGCTAGAATGTCTTGAGCTAATGCAATTTCTACAATGCACAAGGACAATGGAAGTATTTCGGGTTCTGATTGAGTAACAAGGTTAAAAAAAGAAGGTCAGAATCATGACACATGATGTTTTACTGTTGTGACACATGCCGTGACGTGAATGGATGAACAGTTGGTTTGGGATCATATCGTTTAGGAATTATAACTGGAAAATACAAGCTGAAACTCACAGTGGCTCTCGTGTGTCTCGGCAGGTGTTGGAGGATACCACAGGGGTCCGCCGGGTGGTGGTGACCCCCCAGTCTCCAGAGTGCTACCCTCCCTCCTATTCTCCAGCTCTCTCCCCCACGCACCACCTGCCCCCCTACCTGACCCACCCTCACTTCATCCCAAACTCTTTCTACCCCCCTGTCAGCCCCGGGGAGCTTCCCCACCACCAGTACTACCAGCACCATCTCCCCCCCATGTACGGCGATCCAGGTATTGACACACGCTGACTCCACCCTGCCATCAAACCAACGTCCAGATCGGCTGCGTGCCGATGTTCAGGATCCTCTCCTCTCCTCTCCTCTCCAGAAATCATTCCAGCTTATGGGATGTCGAACTTCATCGGCAGAGAGGAGACGTACAACAAGCCCCAGCCGAAAAAGAAACAGGAACAGAAACAACTAGAGCGACAGAACCGACTGAACTCCCCTCCGTCTACGCTCTACAAGGGCAGCCTGGGGCCCGCACACAACGGCTACAGGTGACCGAGTTCTCCACCTGACCTACGACCTTTGACCTTTGACACATAACACCGCAGTCGTTGTGATATGTCATTATATATCATATCAGTCAAAAACAAATGAAATAATGCAACTTAAGACAGGATGTGTCACAATAGTGAGTATATTTATATGAAAATAATATATTGTTTTGATATATATAACACTCGCGTGATATAATATTAATAAAATGGGTTGTGATGCAGCAGCAAGTCCCACGCCCCGTCGCTCGGGTCACTGGGATCAGGGGGAGGAGTCAGCAGTCCAGGGGGGAAGAAGCCAGAGAGACGACTCCGCAGTCCACGAAACAGCGAACCGGAGGCGCACACACAAGGTAGGAGACGCCAGGCCGATGCTGCTCCGTGATCTCAGTGGGCGTGGATGTTTCCACGCAGAGGCGGAAACATCTTCGGTCAATAACACAATTAAAAACACAGAGCTGTCGACCCGGACGGGGACAATCAAAAGGAGGAGATGTACTCATTCGCTTGCACGGCACGGGAAAAAGTAAAGCGCCGATCGAGCAGATGTTCTTCAGCGTCTGCAAAGACCTCATTGTAAATCATTCCTACCTTCCACACTGAGGACGTTTTCACAAGGAGAAGCTCTCTTCTCATATCTTTCTTGGCACAATGTCCTCTGTGAACCCTCCCTCGCTGTGTGTCTGTGTCACTGGCTTTGTCCCGTCCAACCTCGGGGGCGCCCCGTCGCATTCATGCAGGACCAGATAAAATACACCTTTCCTTTCACTCCTTTTCCAAAAAAAAAAAAAAAAAAAAAAAAGAATGAATGGATGAATGCATCCTCGGTGAGCTGAAGGGATTTTGGAGAAGTGTTGTGGTGGTGGAGGGGAGAGGGGCAGGGGGGGGTTGTCTGGGTAACCACATAGCTGAACCTGTCCCTGAGCACTATCATTTTACCACAGTCTACAATACGGGCCTTGTTGGTGAAGGCTGAGCCACAAGGGGTGGGGTGGGGGGCTTTGGGGGGGGCACATACCTGTAGAGTTTCTCTTGAGTTGAAGTGAAACTCTTGGCGTTTACCATTGAGACGACGTGGTTATCAAACACGGCGGAGGTATGAGTGAGCCTTTGGATCATGAATCAGCTAAAAGAGAGCAACAGTGGGGCCAGAAGATGGGATATTCCATCTGTGACGGGTGTGGGAATGTCCTTTGACAGCTCTCCATCCAATCCAAGTCGCTTCTACGGAAAGTCATAATAGTCTTAAGGTCATTCAGACATTGATTTCACTCTCTCCGTTTCACCCCTCTTACGTCAGTAAACACTGTTTCGCTACTTCAGAAAACACCTTTCTTTTGGGGTTTGAGTCTGTGTGTGTGAACTAAGAGGCGTTAGGCTGCAGTGCAATGAGGAGACGGCTTCGCTCGGTACAAGCACACACATGCACACACACACACACAAACCTCAGACAGATGTAGGACACATAAACAGAGATGGATCCAAGGCGGGGGAGGAGTCGGCTTTGGAGTTTTGCAGCTTCACCCAACATTGTACGTACATTTCGATAGTTAACGACACATATGGAGCATGTCAGCGTATCATCTGCTTGCTGTTCTGGTCTGCCAGGGTCTCAGTACTGGACTGGAGATCAGGCTGAGTCAGCGAGATGTACCACACACACACACACACACACACACACACACACACACACACACACACAAACATCCCGTGACTGGGCTTCCTGTAAAATAATCAGAGCATGAGGGTCCTGAGGATTGGTGGAGGAGGTGGTGGTGGTAGTGGTGGTGGTGGGGGGCGGGTGCAGTGAGGGATCTGAGAGGCAGACAAGAGGAGGGAGATAGATGGAAGGTTTGCTGAGGGAGAGAAAAAGGAAAAAAAAAAAAAAAAAAACCTGAAGCAGAACTCCTACATCAACATCACAGGGAGCAGAAAGATGGAAAGACAGAGAGACGGAGAGTTTAAGAGCAAACATTCCGACAAAGTTTGGCCCGGCAGGTCCAAGTACGGTCCAACTCGGAATACCACACACACACACACACACGCACACACACAAACACGCACAGCCGCCTACACTTTGCCCTTGATGCCCTTGCTGTGTGTCTATGTGTGTGTGTGTCTGTGTGCGTTGCCCCGGTGCCAGCATGGCAGCGGGCTGACTTGGCGTCCACTGCGTCCATTCCCCAGTAGAGCCAGCTCTGCAGGCCCTCGTTCCTCAGGACTGAGGTGCTCATTGAGCAGAAACAGATGTGGGCCGCGTCCCCTCTCTTCCTCCAGATTGGCCCCAGCGTCGTCACCGCCGCGGATCTTGTCTCTCCAGCAGAGAAACTAAGATTTCAGCAGAAATTGTTGAACCGTCTCCCTCTGCTCCTCCACTTTTGGTTCGACGTCGGCGCCAAGCTCTCTGGGTTCAGGAGAAAGCAGATGTGTGCGATGGCTGCAGTGTCTCTGCCGCCTCCGCCACACTGACGTTGGACGCTTGTCGCACGTTTTATGCTGCTTAATACACTAAACCGTGTAAGCGTGTCACCAGGTTGCCCTTCCTTGGGCTTGGTACGTTATTTTCCCAGCCGCACAATCGTCCTCGCAAGGAAAACGACGGAGAAAATCACAGGTATCATCTGTCCGGACGGAGTAAATCAAAACCAAATGACGGACTTGGCTTTCCTCGCTGCCCATTAGAATGACAATGAGCCAGCAGTAATTCTTGCAGCTCTTGCCATGTGCGTTGCTTCAGAGTTTACAAAAGCCCCTGTTTATATTTAGCTCGGTCACACAATGCAAAGTGAAGTTCAACCATAACTTGAATGTTGCCATGGACACTGGAACTGTGGCGAGGTTTGGTCTTATTCTCCCCTCACCTAAAAATACTGTAAGACTCTCTATTCTCGCAGGAACCTTAACCGAAGGTCGACGTCGGCCAAAAGGCGTCCATTGTGGCCACCGAAAGAACAATACCAGGATTGTTTTGTGAACAGCGTGGTTTAGTTAAGAGACTTTATTGAACCAAAAAAAAAGTTTTCAACCTTGAATTAACAACACCTACAATGTGAGATTCTCCAATCTGACTCAGTAATGTCTAATGTCTAAATTAAGAAGTTCATAAGACACTTCACAGGTGGAATTCCTCAGTATTCACTGTTAAATCTGCGAGATCTAAAAGCTCATGCGAGGTGCAGGGGAATAACTTAAGAACGAGGATTTGCTGAAAAATCGTACCTTTTCTTTTCACTCCAGGAAATTGTTTTCAAAAACACCATTTAGTCTTGAGATTTTTCTTGAAGAATTCTAGAAAGTTGAGAAAAATACTTTCAGATTAAGTTCTTTGAAATTTCATGTTTGCCTTATGTAACATAGATAGAAGATTACAAATATCAAAAATAACGAAGAATGAAATGATTATCAGACACTCAAGAATTAGTTATATAAAACGACGATAAACAGCCGCGCACTTCTTTGAGTCTATATTAAGTTCAGGGGACAAAGGCATTTTAAGAAGTCATGTAAACAAGCGGCACAACGAGGCGGATCGACAGTTGACTCACGAGGAAGAGTCACTGTCACGTACGAGTTCTTTGTTATTTTTAGTTTTCTACTAATTGGGTCGTAGCCCCAGTGAACAGACAGCTTTATTACAGCGATGGCGGCCGTTATAAAAGCGACGACCTGTTATGTTTCTGTGATGTCATCTTCATTAGCCCCAGCCGCCCTTGACCGAGTCATGACTCAGCTCCCATATTAACATCAACACCCCCCACCCCCCCTCCGGTACTGACTACTGTAACTGTAGTAACAGCCCTGTGAATGTGCGAACACACACACACACACACACGCGCACACACGCGCACGTACGCTTCCCCTTCTGGCCTGTTTTGATGTGCATCGCCATGGCGATAATCTCAGCCCCATCCGAACTCCTTCCCGCAAACCCAAATACGGCCATGTGTGCAGGACAGCACAGAGGGCAGCGCGGTGGAAGAGTCTAGAGGAGAACGACGCTCCACTCCCCTGGATAAGATAAGTAAAGCAGAGAACTAAAGGGAAAAAACAACAACTAAAAAAAGAAGGGTGCCAACGAGTCCAAAGGAGGGATGCTTAAAAACAGAGTGAGAACAAGGGAAGGATTTACCAGCGGAGGAATGTATTTCCCGCTCATATCATGTAACAGGCCCCAGTGGGATTAGATGAGGAGCTTGTTCTTGCCAGTCACAAGGACATTTCCCCGTCCAGCTCAATGAACCTTGTGATGCAAGCAATAAACTCGCTGCACTATCAAACCGAGCTCCGGCTGCAGCTGTGAAGAAAGGGAGCAATTAAACCGACACATCACACAAATCCACAGTATCTGGCACTTAACGCTCTGTTTATGCAGACGGAACTTGGCCGACGGAGGAGACGTCAGAGTGGATGTCGTCCTCTCATCTGTCCGTCGTATCTCATAGCAAACGTTCCTGCAGTCACTCCTCTCGAGGCAGTTTAGGCTGAGCGGGGTCGGATGGGGTCAGGGTTCCTGAGGAACAGGGTTCCCAGAACACACCCACTCACACACACACACGGTTTACTGCTGCTCTCGGAGAACATCTGACTCGCTTGGCAGCCCGAGTGCTCGTCTGTCCACAGCGGACGGTGTCTCTGTGAGAAATGGAAGTTATTGAAGAACCGAGTTAACGGGATGAATGGGGTTTACGCAGGAAAGTGGAAAATAAAATTACACACATTTGTATGTGGACAGACTTATTTTAGTTTCAGTGACACACTGAATGTGATTTATTTTGAAAATGAAAGAAAATGAATGTAGAATGATTGTTTGGACTTTTTTTTTTTTAATCCTCTTTATAAAATCAGGGCTGCATGAGAACCAAACCTCCACCATGACGACTACGATTTCAGGCATGTCCCAACGACTCCTCTGCCTCCTGTGTGTGTGTGTGTGTGTGTGTGTGTGTGCGTAGCCCAGCTGTTGAGCAGATGGAATGCTCACTATGCAGCAGATGATAATAGTCTGGAATCAAAGGCCCTTGCCCTCTCTACCTCCATTTTCTTCTTCCCTTTCCTCCCTTCTTCCTCCCTCTGTCCCTGCCACTTCTCCTTCTTTTCCTCCGTCCCGCGTCGTTCGCCCTCTCATCTCTTTTTTTCCTTCCAGCTGAGTGTCCGTCACCTCGCTTTGTTCTCCCTGATTAGAGGCTTCTAAAGATGGGTATCATATCTCACTTTGTTCCTCAAGAGTGACACGCACGCACGCACACACACACACGCACGCACACAGCCAGCACGAGCGGGGGCTGAGCAAGCAGCCACTGCCACATTTTTCACATATTTTCTGCAGGCCTTAAAGGGTTTTTTTTTTTCGTTTTTTTTTCTGTCCCAGCGCAGACAGATTGTGACTGAGCCACAGGGCGTCATGCAGGAGGAATGCAACCACCTCGCTTTCAAAGACGCTCATTTTTACTGCAGCTCTCTTGTCTACGTACGTGTGTGTGTGTGTGTGTGTGAGATAGTGGGGGGAGAAAAAAAAAGAAAAGAATTAAGAGGAGGAGAGGACATCCTTGTTTGTCTTTGTCCAAATAATAATAGTATTTCCATAGTTCCGTCGCGGTGAGTTTATTCCTGGTGGCCAGGGTGTGGGAAGTAAGTCACATTTATTTTCTGGAAACACAATAATAGCCAGAGTGGAGACGATCCAGGACTTCAGTCGAAAAGGATGAGCAGCTACAGCAAAGGGGGGATTCTATGGTTCTAAGGAGACAACAGTGCCCCTCACCGGGAGCTGGGGCTGAAACACTGCTGGAGACCAAATTCAACTTTTAAAATATAATGAAATAGACATTTTGGGAAATAATATGTTGTCTCGCAGAGAGTTGGCTCGGCTGGCTTGAACCGGCGCTGGAGTCAGCGGGCAGTTAGCTCAGCTTACAGAAAGCCTGGAAGCGAGAGGAAGCAGCAGGACTCTAATTATGAGTTCTGCCAAGCACACCGCTGGTTTTAGCTTCGTATTGAGCTCAGAGACACGAGAGAGCAACGGTTCTCCTCTAGGAGCTGGGAATGTGGAGGGTACGTCTTACAGGATAACAAATCCTTCACGTTGTACCTCTTAGGCTCATGGCGGCATGGGAGTTACAGTATTTACGTCATACGCCCTCTGCTGACCCTGGCCTCTCAACTCGTCTTCAGTTGAGCTGCACTCTGCTCAGGGGCAGTGCCACCATCACGCTCCCGTTACTCTCTGTGCATAAGGGCACCAACCTCTGTTGGGGGGGGGGGCTGACAGAATGTCATCGAAATAATAACGGCCAAAATATATGAAGAACGTGAATTTCAAAAATCCCAGTTGTGCTTCGGGCCCCCAGCTGGCTAGCAGCGGCCCTGCTGTGAGGTGTCCATCCTCTACCGATGATGTACTGAGGGGTTGTGCAGTCTTCACATCCTCCTCTCCCCCCTCCTTCCTCTCTCCTTTCATCCGACTGTTTCCTCCGTTTCCTCTCTCTTGATCTACTTGCTCTGTCTCTGTTTCCGTGTGTTTTAGCTCTTAATGTCTTACCCAGACTCTCTCTCTCTCTCTTCCCCCTTCCGCGATTCCTCATTCTTCCTCCTCCTCCTCCTCCTTCCCGTTGCGCTCCCTCTCTTCGTCTGGCTGTGCTCAACATAGTTGCTCAGACAGGATGTGAGGTCAGACGAGGAGGGGAAGAGAGCGGGCGGCAGCAGAGGTGAAGGACAGAGAGGACAGATGAGTGCGAGACTCCAAAAAGATTCCGTTTCTCTGTGCAGTCTTTATGAAACACTCCAGCAGCCGGGTTTGGCAGCTCCACTCAGCTGTGACTTTTTTTTTTTTTTTTTTTTTTTTACACCTCGTTACTGGTCTCTTTAAAAATAAAGCGTGTTTTTTTCTGTGACAAACTGAGTTTGTGGGTCAGCCAACATAACCTGCGCCGTGTAACAAGCACAGCCTCACACTGGACGAGTCATAGCTTCTAGAAATGAGACAGACGTGAGGTCTTGTGGATTCCAGCGTGTCTCCGGAGGTGTCGGGCTGTTAGGTCACGGCTCAAACACCGTCTGTCTCATTCAGGCCATGTACACACGTACCAAAACCATCTTTGCCCTCCCCCCTCCGACTCCCTTGGCATCATATTTGCATCCAAATGGAGCCATTGGAAACGACTCAACAGGCTGTAGTGTATACTCCAGGCCTGCAGGTGGCGCCAGAAGAGACAGTTCAGTGTGCTGAGAAAACAGAGCAGTCTAAAATTTGATTTGATGGGACGAATGAGTGGACTGTAAGCATATTCACCTCCCAGATGCAAACCAGGGGATTAGATAAAATCCTGAGTTTGTAAATCCTTGAAAGAATTTTCAGTTTCTGAGTGACTGATGAGCTGAATTCAGGCATATGAAACTTTAAAGACATTTGGATCGATGTTTGTCTGTTCACGTGACACTAGAACAGAAAAGTTGTCCTTCATTTCAGGATGACTATCTTTTTTTAACAGCCTAAACAATGTAAAATGTGTGTTTCTCCCCGTGTGGACGTGGCCTCAGTAATGTCGGGTTCATGTCTTACTGGAGTTTTGGTTGACGAGATCAAGGGATGGTGCTCTGCTTGCACTGGTTGCACTTTAGACGCGTGGCAGTGTCGTGCATTCAAAAACCGTCATGTGGCTTTGGAGCAGATGGAGCAAATGTCGGTGCTCTGCTCACGGTTGGCTGTTCACGCCATGGAGCACGCTTTGGGTTTTTTTTTTTTTGGGGGGGGTCTTCCAACAGTGGTGCAATTCCCATTTGGATGTTGTTGGTGTTTTATGATGTGTCAACACTCTGGTTTAAGTCTGGCTCGTCTTAGGCACAAAAACACTTCAGTTTGGTTTTTGGGGAAAGATCATGGTTTGGGTTTAAGTACATGCTGCACATCTACTGCTGACTCAGCACTCGGCAACAGACAGCCTCGATGACAAAAACGAGTAAACGAGTACAAGCGGTGAAGAAAATATTAACAAAGATCGGAATAACATTTTAATGATTCTTTTAAGGAGAAAAGATAAATAACTATCTAGTGATGTTCAGAATGTTTCTATTAGCAAAGTTCAAGAGGATCAGAAGTATAAAAGTATGAAAAGAAAGAGAGTCCTTGTTAAGAAATCCAGAAAGTTAATTTCCTTCATATATTTGGCCGATTACGTTCTGATGCTGCCAACTCTTCATCAGCAAGACAAGAAAACGAAAAGGAGAGAGAGAGAGAGAGAGATGGAGCAAGACGATCGGAGGTAATGCTGGAGGAAGATGATGTAAGAAAAAAAATGGAGACGAGAAGAAAAGAAGAAAGTAGAACAAGGAAAGGAAGGAGCAATGAAAGAGAAGAAGAAAAGGACGGCGGCAGGAGGCCCGTTCAGATCTCGATGTTTGATTCAACACATCTGTTGTTAGTTCAACGTGACAGCTGAGGCGATGCCGTAATGGAATTCCACCTCTCCCTGTCTTTGCAGTGTTAGCGGCATTCGACAAGTAGCGGCGGTAAAAAACAGGCGTATTCTGCTTTTCCAGTCAGCTGTGATGTGGAAGGAGCCGGGTCGGCCTGTTTGCTGACAGAGGTGTTCGTGTCTGGAACCGTGAGCCCCAGTGCACCTTTAGTCCATAAAGGAGAAAAGGGTTTCAGCCAGTGGAAGAGTGTGTGTGTGCGTTGAAAGGTGTTCTAATAAGTCAGTGATGCCGAGTGCACCAGTTGAACTCATGCACACACACGCACAAACACACAAACACAAGTAGCAGAACTAACCCCCTCCTCTGATCACCAATCTCCTGTAACCTGATATGTGGATTTCGAGGACACGCACACACTCATTTTTTATGCCTTCAGACACACACATACACA
>JBBMJM010125249.1:0-13457 GCA_037832705.1 Centriscus cristatus
AGCTTCAGACAGCAGCTCATCACACAGCTATTATCATTCTAAATGTTTTGAAATATAAGACGTGGTCCTTGTGTGTGTGTGTGTGTGTGTGTGTGTGTAACAGGAAGGAGTTGATGAAAGTAGGTGTGTATGTGTACATATGCACGTACGCCTGATGGATTTTCAATTTCATTTTCTATGTACACACTCTGTCCACCGGGGCAATAGATGAGATTGAGCCTTTACTGCAGGTTCTGAAATTGGGCTGCTTCTGCTGGACTTGTAGCTCCATTTAAATGCATTAAAGCAGAGAGAAAGTGGCTCGTACATCAAGGGTTTTGACACATGGCGATGTGACAGCCCGGGACTCGTGGAACGATGGACGTCTGACACACAAGGATGTCAGGAACATCCATTCACAGCCACCTTGTGCGCTGCTGACCAGGTCAAGCCTTAGATTAGCAGTTTGTGTGGGAATGTTACTGTGGCTGATGACTTGTTTCATGGTTAATAAGAAACAATCATTCTTCACTGAATGTGTGTGATGAGGGACCATCAGTGTCGCTCGCTTGACAAGCATTTAGGGCCTAGGATTATTTGCGATTATTGTCTGTTGTAATGAGTGCTGTCGAGAATTGGTTTGATTGGGTAGTTTGTTGTGATGGATCTTGGAGTTACTGTCAATCACTTCAGGGTCGAGCTTCACTTTGTGTACAACCAACTGATCACAGGCTTGGAGACAGTAGGTTGGGCTGACGATCTGATTGAAACGAGGGGGGTGTTTGGACCCAAACGAAGCACACGGACAAGGTTTCCACACAAAAAGGGGTTTATTCAAAAAACTTAACAAAATCCTCTTCAGCAGTAAAACGTAGAAACTCAAAATCGTCTCAACAAAAATCTCTTCAGCTAACAAAGTCAAAACTAAAATCTCTTCAGTCAATCAAAGGTACAACGAAAATCTCTTCAGCAATATAATTGAGGAACTCAAACCCGACTAGGACGACAGGATGCAGGTACGGGACCAGGCAGGCCAACTACGGGGAACAGGATCTGGAGACAAAGGCAGAGAGCATAATCTGGCAAGGGAGAAAAGGACAAGGGAAGCTTTAATACCTCTGGGCTGTGCAGGTGTGGGTGATTGAGGATGATTGTGGTGCGTTCGGGGACTGTGGGAGAATACAGTGATGCAGGCAGCCATGACACTGATTACATTGATGCAAAATGAAAATATGAATCAATATTGTCATGTTGAAGATGTACCTTTATTTTGAAATTCGCTGAGAAAGTCTGTGGCACTGATGCCATATGCAAACACTGTAAGTTGAAATACTCAAGAAACACAACAAAGAAACACAGCATTGACCCGCATGTTAATGCTAGCTCCAATGTTACTGTTCCAGAAGCCTGCACACCAGCTATAACCGATTTCATTCCAAAAAAAGTTAGCAACTCCAATAGAGCGACCAGTATCAGAGAAGCCAGTTTGTATTTTATATAGAATAAAGGTTTACGAAAAACATGTTAAAAAAAAATCATCAATCATCAACAATCAACCATTCACCTTCACACCGATGTGCAATTTAATGTAATCAGTTAACCTGGAGTACCAGGACGGAACCCATGCAGACACAGGTAGAGCATGTAAACGCCACACACATATATTAAATGAATCAATTTTTTTGCTGACAGTGCTTACCACTTCGGTTCACAAATGCATATTCATGTTGCCCACATTTTTTGTTGTTTTTTTATCTATGCAATATGCTCTGCAGTTAATGCTCCCTCCTACACTCAACACATTACAAAGCACAGCTAGTCTTGATCGTGTGTATTCAGACTGGAATTTAGCTCTCGGCAACATGACTACATGAGAAAACAGAGGCAGTGCCCATAGAAACCAGTTTGCCTTTTCAACAAACTGGATCCAGGAAGTTCTGGATTTCTTTGATGAATGGTTATGTGTGACCTCACCTATGAATGTTTGTTATTGTGTGGCATTCATCCCTCAAGGAATACCAAGATTAAGACATTCAGAGAACCCCAGCGTCTCCCAGTTTAGTCTTTGATTTAAAGGAAACACTGTTGAAAAGCCTCCTTGTTTTTCATTGTCAAACTGAAACCACAGAGCAGATACAGTTCCAAAACGTCCCTCTATTTTTCTTTGCATGTATGCTGAAGAGAATCTTTAGAATGCAGTAAAAGATATGTGTGCAGTATGACAAATAAACAAAGGAACAAACAGCCAGTAAAAATAAGAAATGGAATAACCGAGGTGTGTCACCCCGGAGCACACAAACAAATTTTGTACTTCTTACAAAACACTTGGAATTCATGGTCACACAGAAAGTCGAACAGAAAGTACAGACAAATTTGGCAGAATAATATTAAATATTACAGTGGCTCACAGTCCAAGCAGTTGTTGCTTTCCTGCCCAAACATCTCCAATGTGCCTAGTATGAATGGCAACAGGCAATTCAGGCCTTTCATATCGGATATTCTCGCTTTTAGCAGCAGCAGGCACTCTGTGTCCAGAAGGACGGCATTGTTCGATAGGTAATTTGACTTATTTTCCCTTTTGATGCCTTCACTGCTGCTGACCTTTCTTTCCCTTTTAATCAAGTCAAGTGTTCTATATGAGAACTAGCATTTCCCAGTATATCTCCTGCACACACCAAACAGAGCCCTATTTATCCCTGAAAGGCATAATAACGGTTGTTTGATTAAGTGGCTTCTGGTTCGGTTCCTTTCTTCCAACAGCTGATCAGCTCTTTGTTCTGCCGCAGGAACAAGTCATAGTCATAGTGTGTTTTCCTTAAGCTGTATCTGCCATTTCTGTTCTGTTCAAATGATTTCAGTGCCATAGTTTGGCTAAATATACTGGACAAGCATGCAGCTTTTTCACTTGAGACAAACAATGTGTCTGGGCAGCGTGTCAAGAGAGGTAGTACCACTTCAGAGGCCCCAGGCTGTGACACTGCTTGAGACTTTGGCCGACTTCACAAGTGTTTTGCAGCGACACATAGAACTGCACATATGAAACCATAAAACTTTCTTTTTTCCATTTTTTATGTTGCTCAATCTCAATGCTTTGTCCCTGCCCATTGCACCAGACTGTGCAATAGTCTCTGTCGCGGCGGAGTGTTTTTGTTTGTGTGACAGACAGTAAAGTGAAAGGGAAACGTGAAGACCATCATGGTCAGAATACTAATTGCTGTGTTCCTTGTTGGTCATTCAGAACTAGCCAAGTTAGCACATGGCTCTGTTATCTAAACTGATATTCTCATCCCAGCTCATTAATTATCTTGTGATGTCATACCTTTCAGCGTCAGATACTGATGCAGGAGGTTTGAGTTTTAATGTCAGCGCCACTGATGATTGTTCTGGAAACGAGATGCTGAATGTAGATTGTCCAGCTGCCATCTGTATTTTCAACCAGGTCATTTTATGTTCGTGTGTAAGTCAAATCAAACCTCAGCAAAGCTTAATAGTCGATAAAAAGTTCATCGCAATTACCTTTGATTCAGAATTTCTCACAGTGAATGCGTAGTCATGGAGACGATCAGCTGCTAAAACAGGCCACCTAACATTTATACAATATCTCTACCAGGATAAAAGCTGAGGTTGCCTTTATTTGGAAAAAACTATCAATGTGTGGTGAGGAGGAAAAAAAAAATACCCACGGGTGTGCTAATACAAAGCTGGTAGAAATTTGGCAGAGTTTCAAATCAATTATTAATTGATTAAGAGTTTAAATCAATTATTAATGTGCCTCTGATAAATAACAAGATGTCCTTTCTTTCAACTGTGTCCCATTTCAACAGATTTATTGACAGGTCAAGCTGAGTTTACATTCAATGGATTGGATATTCTTCTAACTAATCCACATTTCTTGCAGACCTGGGGACAAGGCCGACAGAGCTGTGATGATGCCTGGCATATAGAGCAGCATTACGCCAACAGCAACAAGGCCATGATTGCTGATATTACTTCATTTGTGAAGCAGATTAGCTGCTTCCCCTCCTGTCAGAGACATGCAAGGTTAAAATATCACTTCATCTCAACATCTATGATGAGTTTGTTTGGCATTTGGAGATGGTGGATTGTGCAGCAGAGAAATTGAATGCGCAGGGGTATCCATCACCTTGATGTCTAGCTGCTACCGAGACAGTGTTGCCTCTGTCCACACATGCTCTCGGCCCTCACACGAAGTCACGGCTCACCCAGAGACCTCTGTTCCTCTCTCTCTCCCACCGGCTGTGCGGGTGTTTCTCCGTCAGAGTACATGAAGGGCAGAACTGAGTGTGGTGGGATCAATCATGCTGCAGGACACACTGGCAGTGTAAACCTTTGATAAAGAGTGTCGTTCACGACAAAACCCCCGTCGAGGACTTATTAAAGGCCTGACACTATTTGATTAACGGGAGCTCTGCTGCCATTGAGCTCGGCCAACGCACAGCTCAGAAGTAGCAGGTGAGGAGATGGACTGTACAGGAGACTGACAGGAGGAATATCACAACAACCCCCGCTCACTCACACCACGTAGATGAAATGGTGCACGCTCATTTCAAAATGCATGCATATATGTCTCTGCAATTAATGCAAAGTTAATCTACATCTCTGTCGTGTCCATTGTGTTCAGGTACAGCAACATTTGGTCAGGTTGTAAGGTTAGTCTGTCACAATGCTGTAAACCTGGCGGCATAACCACTTAAAAGACTTAGCTGCAGGAATTGGAAGATTTACGAAGGCAAGCAAATGTAGGAGGGTCTAAGAGAAAAACTCAGTAAGACAGCAAAGAGGCAGGGCAGTTTAGATGATGCTTGCGATTGGGAAATGCTGGTGGATTTAAGAGGAAACCTCGTTATTCCCCAGGAAATAGCCAAACACAAAGGTAAGGCCTGATATCGTTTTTTGTTCTAGAGGTAGAATGAGAGTATATTTCTTAGAGCTGACTTCTCTGTGGGAGGCTTCTGTTGCCATACCGTATGAAATGAAAACACTTATAGGTATATAGAGTTAGGTGCAGATGTGGAACAGCGAGAATGGAAAGTTAGGATTTGTCCAGTGGTGTAGAAGATTTGTAGAAAGTTGTCTCTTTGCTGAGGGAGTTAGGAGGAAGTGGACAGAAGGTGAAGAATGTCCGATGAGGCAGTCCGATGCAGTCAATGGAGTCGGATGAGAAGACGAAATGGTAACTGGGGCCCAGCAGGGGGAGCACTTAGGATAGATGGACTCTTGGGAACAGAAAAGAAGAACTACAGGAAGAGGAGGTGTTTTAAGTGGAGGGTGTGGCCTGTGTGAGCTTCTTTGAGATCAAGGCCAGGTGAGTTGCCCTATATTCTCTTGTGTGTGTCTTTGTCTCTGAGTATAGGACTGTTGGATGAAATGTTGGTTATAGGTGACGTGATGTGTTGTGATTGGGCCAACATGGTGTTGAAATGGCTCGTAGGGCGTAGTGTGTCTTTGTCTCTTTGTCATTTTATGGCTGTTTGGGAGAGTTGGTTTGCTGCAGATGAGTTGTTCTGTATTGTCTTGGATCAGTTTGTATTGTCTGTTTGGCTTAAAGCACAAGACTCACACTCTTCTTTCTTGCCTCGTCCATGAGAGTGGGGGAGTGGAGGGAGGTAGCCAGGCGCGGCAGGTCAGAGTAGTCTGACAAGGCATCTCTCCCTCCCCCATTCAAACTAGCCGCCACTTTCGAACAACTTCTTGTCCCACACAATAGAACAGAACTGTTTAGGTGACTTAGGTGTTTACCGAGTCTGACAGTGTATTTTGTCCTAGTTGATGATGGTGTTGTTTGTAGTAGCACGTTGTCTTGGTGTGAGCAGAAGTGATGGCTGCCATTAGGAACCATGGGCGCCAGTGATCACCGTCTAGCCTCCTGGAGGTGTGGAGGACCACCTAGATGAAACACTTTTGAAAGGAGGTTCCCACCTGATGACCCCAAAGACAAGTCAGTCATTATGAGGAAAGGAATAAAAAAAACCAAATGATTGTTAAAATAGTTTCATCTGTATGTTTAACGTGGCAGAATCTTCTCTTTTTTATACATATATATATATATAAAAAAAAAAAAAAAACAGCAACAGTTATCTTGTGTCTCCTTCATTTTATTTGGCTTCAAGATTTCTTTACACTGAAGGGAGGACA
This sequence comes from Centriscus cristatus, assembly GCA_037832705.1. NCBI lineage: Eukaryota > Metazoa > Chordata > Actinopteri > Syngnathiformes > Centriscidae > Centriscus > Centriscus cristatus. The sequence goes on from JBBMJM010125249.1 coordinate 6,136, forward strand.
TGTTATTCATTGTCATTCAACACAAAAGTATGGCAAGTACATCGGGAAAGTCTAGAGTGGATTGCATACTCCAAGAAACAGCTACTGAAGCAGTGGACCAGACATGCAGTCAATAACACACTGAGGGATGTTTCTGAATAATAAACACGTTGTCTGTGCCACCAGGTCGTGTCGAGAAGCAGTGGCAGGAAAAATAAAAAAGGACATGTAGTGAAAGTGGAAAGGAAAGGAGGCTGGAAGAAAGAAGCTCCACCAGTTGCAGACACCATCTGTGTCGTGTTCTTGGTAAAGTGCAGTGTACTGTGATCTTACCTATGATACCCTTTACTCACCCTGTACTCTGATTTAGATGTTGAAATGGGCATGAAAAAAAATCAGACGGGTCATCATTGAGAGATGAGAGCAATAATCAAAAGACAAATCAAAAACCAAGAGAATGTTGGGTTGACATGAAATATATCGAGTCTACAAGAGCAAGATGGAGAAATTTATGGGCTTTACCACCAGCTAATGTGCTCTATCAGAGCAGAATCACACCCCCATCATTTCATATTTGAACTTATGAAAGAAGGCCAATATTGATGCATGTGAGTTTATAGTGAATAAACGCTGGTCCCCTGACAGAAAATTCTTCTTTCTTTTATCTTAGAAAAGACTCCCACCCAGACAGTTTGTTTCCATAAATTCTGCCTTCAAGATACAGCAGCAGAAACATAAAACATCTGTCGTCCACACTCAAAATATTTACTCGTCTTGTCTGTGTTGCATTATGAGCTTTGCTGTGTGTTGTCATGGTTCACTGTCATCCTGTGGGCTGCTCACCTTGTTCATTTCCCATGTTGGCTGCCTCATCAGAATGCATGACAATACCCGTATCATTATCTGGCCTTCTTCGCTGGTGTAACGTGCGCGCCATGAGCTGTAGTTGTGACACAGACCTGCGGGGCCACAAAGCTGGAGAAGCACTGCACATTGAATTTTCACATATATTCATGTATGTATACATGCATTTATGAACAATGCACAGATGCATTCACGAAAGCAGCTGCCAACGTCAAATACAAGTCAGAGTGAGTGCTACATCTCTGGAGGTGATATATTTTTTAATGATTACTCCCCATTGCAGTCTTGTTTCACGCTGTGCAGGAAGTGCCTGCAAGGCTCAACGTTTGCTTGCTAGCATGGGAGAACTGAGCTGCAGTATGAGTAATTGATGAGGCAGCCTTTGCATGAATAACACCATAGCTAAGAATATGGAGTCATCCATCGCCCTGCACTTGCGATTAAAACATCACCAGGGGCAACACTGTGATCAGGTTTTTGCCATGTTTAAGTTTATGCGTTATGGGCTATGGAAGTGAGCCAGTTATCCAGGGCAAAGGTCGCTATGAAGCAATGCGGATCGATGGTGGACAGTGAATGCGTCATAAATGATCATTTTTGAGCGTCTCTACGATATAACTAGGGAAGCGCTTCATCTTTAAAAGGCCTATTATTTGATATTGTGATACTCAATGGTTATGTTACGGCTGACAATCCTCCTTGAGCAAGGAGGATTGTGAAAATGATCTGAGCAGCTCAGGAGTGATGATGTTTTTTTGCTGATAAGCTTTTAAAATAGTATGTGATGATGTGATTTTACAGGCTGAACACAAAAGCATTTTAGAATTACATTAGCAAGTCCTTGAGACAACGCAATTACACAGTAGAATGGTTTTGAATCAGTCAATTGGAACAAGAAAAGCAAAGATAGTCTCACGCCAAAGGCAGGTAATGATTTAAGTGATTTTTTTTATTTTTTTTTATTAAGACAAATACAATCTTCAACCATTACTTAAGATGTTAAATGCTGTGTGTGTAGTCAATGAAAGCTCAGCTGAATACACACTAACTGGGGATCATAAGGGGACGAACTATGAAGTAACTTTAATCACGTTCTAGTTCCAGATCCATCCAAATGGCCACAGATCAGTTTATGGTGCGGTGGAGTTGGTGCGTCAGTAAATCACTGACGCTCCACCTCCCTCCTCTTTGGAACAGGAAAGGTGTTTATCCTTCTGGAACACAGGTTTGATTGATCAGGTCGATAACTCTTCCAGGGTGGTTTTAAACTCCATGCCTAAAGCTCCTTTGAAGGGAACACACTTTCGGATCTGTCTGAGTATCTAAGCAAGCTTAAACTGGTGACTGACAGCTGCCTGGATGATCGGATGCAGTGATCTAGGAAGGTGGAAACAGCACGCTGAGCTGTGAGATTGATGGGAGTTTCTTCTTCTTGTTTGTGCTCTGTTCCGCTGTTTTGATTTTGCCATTATAGAGTGTGATGTTCTGGGGAGTCGCACTGTATATTTGAATGACACAGCAAGTGCATGTCCTTGCCAGGGATGGTGATAAATCCATGTTTGTACAACTTCTCTTGTCATCTGCTGTCATGAACAGAGTGTTTAGCCAAACAGTCAGTCTGATTTTGAGAGGGACTCAAAGGACAATCTAAGAAAGTTTCTTGTAATCTGATATTCATTCATTACAACACTGCTGACAAATTCAACTTTAAATAATTTCCATTGTACAGTAAATGGATGATGGATCATCTTGGATTGGTCATTTCATTGGTCACTGATTCTGAAAACAGAACAACAAAAAAAAAACCCTTTAATTTCCCTGAAGGGACACCCAAAGGGATTCATAAAGTTTTTCTGATTGATTTCAGAAGTAGATCAATGGTGTAAGAGATGTCACTCACCCTGCTGTATTTTACAAAGACCAGATGTGGATTAGGGAAAGTGATGGTGCCGTCATGGTGGGATACACATTGTGTAAAACAAGTTGGTCATTTTGACAGAAAAGGCCAGAAGTTTAAAACGTCAAACACTATGTTGAGGCGTAGACATGTCCTGTGGCCAGGAATGGAGTTCCAGCCCCTGTTGACATGAATCTTTGGCCCGGAAGCTTCCAGAATTAAAGTGAAAGAAGGTGATACGTCAGTACCTACAAAACATTAAGCACTTTGGAATCTTTATGTTCCTTATCACAGCTCCCTCAGTGGCCTGCATTGGTTGAAGGGGCACCTGTGTGGCTGCTGTGAATCCTCATCTGAAGCACAATGTTGTACTGATCTTGGAACTTGAAATTCCTGTGGGAATTTCCCAAGAGATCAGTTTCTATCTAATCTATTGTCTGTCCATTTTGAGATCTCAGATCTCAGAGGGAATAAACTGCCTTTTTGTAATATACTTTATTTGTGTCAGATTCTGCATAACCATCATGGACACACTGCTTTGAAATGCCGATAGCGATTTTGTTAATCAAGCCATGTATTATTGAATTATTTGGTTCAGGTTAATTAATGGATGACATCTCTATCAGCAGAAGAGAGCGCATGTAATGTCATTCCATAGATGCAAAGAGGCGTAGAAATGTTTAGCTAATTGACTGATTAGGAAAGCAAACAATGCTTCCAAGCTATAAATTTAGTTCAGGGAAACCTGTCGATAGTAGTGCCGGGGGGACATTCATTCTTGTGCCCTTATAGGCTTCTTGTCAACCACTGAAATTAATAAATCAGACTGAGAGATTAAGATAGTGGGAATGTGAGAAAACAAGGAAAAAGCACAGGGAAGGAATGAAAAACAGGGACCAGTGTACAACATCACATCAGTTGTGCCAAAATGTGTGCATGAGTATTACAGACACCCGCTGTTGGACTTGAGTCCAGTACTGGTCCTGACCAATTTAGTGCTCCATGGGAAAGATTTTAACTGGCACCCGCTTGCATCACAGCAGTCAGTTTCACAATCAGCTTTCATACACTCGCACAGAAACTGCATGTGTGTATTCAAGATTCTACTTCTTATAGTATAATATCACAATTGTGCTTTGAGCACAAATGCTTTGTGATGACGTCCAAAAAATAGAAAGTCATTTAAAATGAAGCTCTAACATGAACTCAGTTTCAATAACAACATTAAACTATAGAAAAAAAGAAGAAAAACACATGATTCAATTACGTTGCATTGAATGCTGTAGTTGTAATTTGATTTGTCAGGACATGTTCCTTGTAGCCCGTGTTGTGCTGCATTTTAGTTGGGTATTTTCATACTGCTGGAGTCTGTGTTCGATGTGTTTTTTTTTAAATTGACCAGATTCCTTGTGCTGTATTTTTGTAAATTCCGGTCTGTGTAATCTGCTCTGTAAATTCAAAGATTTTCGCTGTTATGATCTTTTATGATTGTGATCATTTGTGCCCCCTCCAGGAACTGGTTCCGTATGTACAGCGGCACCAACATTACTGACCACAGTTACTGAGGCCGAGGATAACATCATTTTTCCCGTATACTTGCACATGAACAAGCAAGTACATAAGAAAATAATTAAATTGTTTAAAAAAACATTTAAAATTGTTGTCTTTTGCGAATAAATCTTTAAGTTGTAATTTCCATAATAAAAGCTTTACTTTCGACACACTTGACATACTGCTCATAGCATGGTGGCTACATAGTCTACATAGTGCTGTGACAATATTCACATAGTTTAGTACACCAGCGTTAATCCATCCTAATCTGCTCTTTAGCGCATTTTATTCCCACTTGCCTGAATGACTTCGGGACTGAAGCCAACAGAAGCTGAGGCAGAGCTGAGACTGTGATCAAGGAGCAGAGTACAGCTCAATTCTGTGCTATGACACTTTATACAGGGCATAAATCCCTCGGGGCTATTTACATGTCAAATAACACAATCAGTCATTTCAGTGAAATAAAATCCACTTTTAATAAAGAGTCATTCTGCTCAACTGGGCTGGGCTTTCTATGTGTTTTCTCCCTGCATCACAGCCCTCAGGAAGGATGGCAGCTGCAGAATAGTTTTCTTTTGTATACCGACTCAAACCTCCAAGGAAACATTCAATCACACAATTTTATACTAATGCACACACATTTCAGCACAAGTCCATTTTAGGGACATTCATCGAAAAATCAAATAGCGACATTTTTTATCAAAAAGCTTATCTTACATTCATGCATTTTTCATAATATTAATGTTTTTAAATATTGCATTGGATGTTTTCATCAGCGGGTGACATGGTGGTTCAGTGGTTAGTGCTGTTGCCTGACAGCTACTCTCTTGGTACTACAGCCTCTGCCAGGTTAACCAGCCACTCTGAATTGCCTGTTCGTGTTGGCCTTGCCATGAGCTGCCGACTCATCCAGGGAGTACCCGGCTGTTCCACCATCGACAGCTGGGATCAGCTCCAGTAAATCTCAGACTTGTAACTGGAGCAAGAAGGAAATCCGTTATCCGTCACCAGTTGTACTGTAACACTGTACATAGATACATATTTATTTACAGCTACACCATCTCCTCCATTCATATCCTGTTGTTTTCACAAGCTCGTATTGGAAGATTCCTGTCCTGTAGTAGATGGTCCTTGTGATAAAAATGGTCTGTCTCTGTCCGATTCAAGGGCTTAACCAGTCATTGTCCCCTTCCAGTATTTTGCTAGTTTTGTCATTTCAAATGCCAAGTTCAAATGCCAGATGTGGTGTTATACACATCGGTAGCATCATGGACACATGATTGAACTGTGGCGCTATCACCATCTCAATGACATCGTGATCGTATCCATCGGTATCCATCTGGATCTAAATGTTTGATCTCACTGCGGCAGCATCCGGGTATACCCTCTATGTGCCAGTTTAAAATCCTGATTGTTTAAAGTAAGACAAAATGCTATTCAGTGGCATTGCCAAAGATTTATTCAGGTCCACCAGCACCACCAGGATATCATCTGCATATATAAACAGTTTGTGCTCTCTCCCCTTCACATGCTCCCCTTTAATCTCTGTATCCGCCTGTATTGCTACAGCCAGTGGTTTCAGAAAAATCGTGAGGAGTAACAGAGTGCACAGCCTTGGAGGTTTCCTCATGAGAGACTAAAAAAGTCTGATAGAATTCTGTTTGTACGTACTGCTGCTTTTGGGTCAGAAAATAGTATTTTTTTATTTTTTTATCCATGAGCAGAAATCCTTTCTAAACCCAAATTTTGATTCCTGTATATATTATTAACATATCCACATTCCACATGTATGTCAACACAAAAGCTACTGTTCTGACTTGTTTTCAAGCAGTATTTTGTAATTCTCTGAACTTATTTACAGATTTTGATATTCACTCTGAATGTTGCTCGCTCAGGTTCCAGTTATAGAGTGATAAACAGAAGCACCTTTGGAAACCCATGGGAGATAACCCAGATCTGCACGGTGGCAGCCGTGTCTTCTGACGCTCATCACCCTCCTGCACTGTGATTCAGTTCTTTTACTTTGAAGTACATTCTTAGTCACATGAAGTATCATCTGCTAACATTGGTATACACTCTCAAACATGCAAACACTTAGTATTCTCTTTTATGTCTGAGCAGCCAGGGTTTTCTACTCCCACGACAGCCGTCATTATACAGCATTATTGATGAAAAGTTTGCTCTTGCACCTGATGACATTAAATTGTCGTATATCTTTGTAAACCAATGTATTAATGGCTTACTGTTACGCCATAAATTACCTGAAAAAGATGATGACAAAAATAAGCATGTGGCAGGGTTTGGGACAAAAAGACATTTTCAAGTCGTTTTCAACATCAACATTGCAGCAATACCCTGAAAAGTCATTAACATAACATTAGTTCCTTTTAATGGGGAAAGTGGAAACAAATAGCTTTGCAGATAGATTCGGACTCTGGGGAATCTGCTCAGATTCAAGTAGAATGCTTGTATCGACTTCGGTAATACAGTCTTTTTTTATTTTACTTCATTTTTTTTGTTGTTGAAACATTGGTTTTGTTTGCCACTCAGATTTACTCCACCACTCTGACCTTTCAATGTTTTTCTTCCGCTCCATTAGGATTTTATTGAGCTCTGCAGGCTCTGACTGTGTGGCTGTGTGTAATTAGTTGTTTTGAATGAAGGACATGTTAATAGGATCAACATCAACTGTCCCTGACTGGGAATAGCTCTGACAGATGGCCGACTGGTTGGACTGCAGTGTTCTGTGTGTGTGTGTGTGTGTGTGTGTGTGTGTGTACACGCGCTTGCTCTCCACATGTGCACATCCTGGGGCGCTCACTGCATGTCAAGCATAAACATCAACCTTTTCTGGCGGATTCTACGTTGTACATCTGGCCACCAATTTCCAATCAAGGGACCATTTCAATTCTTCTTCTCCTTTCGGCTTTCCCTCTTCAGGGGTCGCCACAGCAAATCAACGATCTCCATCTTTCCCTATTCTCTGTATCCTCTACTCTGACTCCAACTACCTCCATGTCTTCCCTCACTA
>JBBMJM010125259.1:0-13455 GCA_037832705.1 Centriscus cristatus
TGTGTGTGTGTGTGTGTGTGTGTGTGTGTGTGTGTGTGTGTGTGTGTGTGTGTGTGTGTGTGTGTGCGTGTGCGTGCGTGTGTGCGAGATTCTTTAACCCTTCGACCGACGGTATCGCCGCCGATACATGTTGGATTACCGTAATTACGTGACTCTCAGAAAATGTCCAAGGGTTAAGTTGCACTCGGTTACTTGGTCTGAAGAAGGAGCCAGGACAATGAGGAAACGTCGATGGGTTACTGAACGTGAAGAAGTGGCACTTCACAGCCAAGTTTGTCATTCTGATAATGACTCTGGACTTCTAATGACAGCAACATGGTTTTCTGTGGTAAAATTACTGTACTCCAAAGTATGCTAGCTGTGACGAAGTGTATCGAAGGGTTAAATATGCCATCTCTAGTGCGTTTCACATGATTTATCACTATTTTTGTTGGTATTATCTGACCCAGAGTACCGGTAAGTCAGAAATACGGCACCAGCCAACTTTACGCTGGGTGCTGTGAGACCCCCGCTGGGAGGGGTCTGTAATGGAGACTTCATTACTGCTGACAGCGCTGCGTTCCTTCATTATCCCATACGGTTCCCTACGGAACGGGACGACGAACAGGAATGAATGGAATGCGAAAGTAAATGTTGAGAATGTTTGCAGGTAGAATGGAAGAATCACACATGTGTAAGACGAAATGTGCGCATGAGCCCCTAAGAAGTCACAAACGGGAAATAAAGTCGAAGCAAAAGTGAATCGGTGTGTTTCTTTCATCCACAGGACTCATGAAATGTAGTTTTGAACGTGATCAGCGGACGCACCAACTGTCACAAAGACGGCGGCGGCGGTATCTATGGCGATAGTTCAGCTGTGCAAGTATCAGATGATGAATTAATGCAATCACGACGTGCACCACCTGCATGTGTTCCAATGGAACATCATTCACGTCTCAGGGTGGTGACTAAATAAATAAATAAAAACAGGGCCAGTTAGATGATTTACTATCAAATGAGAATTGAAGAGGTGCAATTACTGCACAGGGATAATAATGAAGCATCCCGGAACTTGCTGACTGGGTTTTATGCTGCGTTAATTTTGTGGATTCACCCCTCCCAACACCCCCTGTGTAGATTCAGTTTGAATGTGCAGCACGGCGACGGGGTTGCCCCACTTCCTCCACAGAACAGAAGAGGGGGAGGCTCTCCAGTAAAATAATTAGCTTTCTCAGACGGAAAGAGGCGTCTCTCCGGGGGAAGAAATGAGTATCTGGGTCAATGGGAAAAAAAAAAAAATCCTCCTCAATATTCACACATGCAGCATAGGGACGGTGTGGGAGGGCCGGGGGCCCGCGGCTGGCTCGGCCCCCAGGTCAACATGCATGTTTACTTGCAGGGACCGAGGTCAAAGTTTAGACGGGAAATGCTGATCCTGCATCAGCACCTCAGGGCGCGGGGAGCAATCACGACGTAAAAGCCGACGCTCACGGGCCACTTTATTAGGCACGGCTGGATAAAACTGCTTCTACGAGGGGAAATTTGAATTTGAGTCTGTGGGAGGGAGGAGAGATGTTTTACTTTACGGCCATTTTATTTACACTGCGCCGACGCCGACTGCTGAGTCACTGTCGTCTGGCTTCAACGTCCTGAAGTGACGCTCACAGCTGATGGTTCGCACCGTATTTCATCCAGACAGAGTCCTTTGTTCTCCGCCAAGCATCACATCCTCCATATCAAAGATCCTGTGCACCTAAATAACATAAAACACATTCCCCACCTCCCCTGGTGGGACCGGGCCATGTTTGTGCTGCGGAGGATTTATTCTCCCTGAGATATCGTTCTCAAACCTTCACCGGAGGGAAACAAATCACATTTTCTTTGTGTGCACTCACAACATTGAACAAGTCAACAGCTTTGTACTCGCAGGAGAACTCGGAACGGTACTTGTACTAAGTGTGTGCGAGATGTGACGTCTCCGTACTTTTGTACCTCTTCAGCACTTCTAAGACCTGGGACAAAGGTACATGTTAAAGTTCGCTCCAGCTGTAGCAGCTTCAAAGCGGCTTTGACGAGCCAAAGGTCATGTGACCAATGATGTGTGAGACAGCAACTGTTTTGTTCGTCTGAGTAAGTGGAAGTTCTGCACTGGAAGAAAAAAAAAAAGATTTGCATTCAAAGATGAAGCCACTGGAACAGGCACCAGCAACAGGACATTCACTTTTAACATGAGTTTACATTGTCATCAGCAGCAGAGACCTGAGGCAGCTACACCTGAGGAAGTTCAAAGGACACACGCCCTCTAGTGGCCGTCTGTGTGTAGCGTCGACACGCTTGACAGCATTCACCCTGTCATCTTTGTAACCATGACATCAGTGGAGGACGACGACGACGAGACGACCGCAGCATCTTTCCCCAAATGGTCGTCAACCACAGCGACGTTTGTGGTCCCACTTTGGCCGCTGAACCTCGTGGTGCGAAGCAGAACTCGCCCACAAAGCCTGTTTTGTCGGTAAGGTCATCGGGTTTCGCTCCTGCTCTGCGGATGTGCTGAGGCCTTCGGGGACGCAGCCTTGTCTCTGTATTTCTCTCCGGGTCGGCGCTCTGATCTTATTGTTTTCTCCTGCTGCTGCTCTGGTGTTTTCTCACTCTCAGCCGTCACCTCGTTCTTTTCTCCTCACCTGAGGCCTCGTGTTCGTCCACATTCCGCTCAGGGCAAGGTCTGCCCCTGCCCCGCGCTCGCTCTCGGTACGCCCGTCTCCCTCGCCTCTTCCATCTGTCTGGTTATTTCTATCTTCTCTCTGCCTTCATGTGTCTCACCTCGGGCTGGGTGTGTGTGTTTGTATGGTGGTGGTGGTGGTGGTGGTGGGGGGGCTCAGCTGCCCGAACAACAAATCGATCATTTAGAAGGGAGGAGAGGGGAAGGCGGAAGGGGAGGAGACGGGGTGAGCTGAGGAAAGAAGAGACCAGAAATAGCAGCTCCAGAAAGAATTAAAGAGGGAATTTGAAAGCAGCGTCCGTCAGACATCATAAACTGGGCTTCCTGCTCCCATCCCATCCAGACGATGCGAGGATTGTGGGTAGCTGATGGCGCCGGCTTTTCACACGTGAATATTTAATGACGGCCTCATGAATAATTCAGCGAAGCAAGCAGCTGCGTTTGAGCCTAAGTGGACATGTGAGCAGCTCGAAACCAGACAGACCCTGACTGCTACCATTCATCGGCGCCGCCGAACACTGGCCGAAAACACCGTTTGATGTTTGTGCGACGCTCTCCGCGTGTATCCACATGAATCCTCACAGAAAGGAAACGAGGGCGGAGGTGTTCCAGCCCGGTTTGTGAAGTGCTGATCGGACAGGATTAGTTTGACCTCGGTACGCGGGGTCATGTCGCGTCACCACAGGACGTCCGTTTGGTCGGAATAAGAAAGACCAGTAACACTACTGGTCATGTGATGTGATGTCATGTGATGTAGCTTCCTGTGCGTCAGAACGGGGCTTTTTTCTGTCGAGCACAAACAAAACAGAGAATTTTGCTGACTCATTTTCCGATTCGTTCCATCTCTCCCCCCTTCATTTTCTTCACCCCCATCCCCCCATCCACGACCCTCCCCTCTCTCTCTCTCTCTCTGTCCCCTGTGTGTTTTCGGACCCTGCTGGACTCTGGTAGAACGCTGTGTTCCAGTTAACACGAATCCCAACTCTACCTGTGAGGCTGCAGCCTCTAAATGCTCACTGACCTGTTTTTCACACGATCTGACACGGCGCAGCAGCCCGCTGTGGGCAGACCCCGCGTATTAACTCACCGCCTTTTCTATCGCCGAGAAATGGAAACACGGTTTGTGATCGACTGGTCTACGCCAGCAGCACCGCACACTGGGAGGTCGGTTTCATCGTTCATTAATCTGCTGATTATTTTCAGACATTCATCGATTTGTTATTGGGTAGAAAAAGAAAAATGTTGTCTACGTCCCTTTACTGTCATTAGAGGAGCAAAGAAGGGAGAAAAAACATCCACGTTTATGTTAAAATGTTCTTTGCCACACACACACACACACACACACACACACACTTACATTTTATGTTACAGCTCTGTCTGATCCAAGTCCAGAAAACCCCCCCTTGACCTGCTCACTGACCCCCGACACGCTAATGTCCGCACCGCTGGTCCCGACATGACTTGATCATGTGTTCAATTGCACGCACGCACGCACATACACATGCGCACACATTCAGACTTGTGTCCCCCTCCCCTGAAGAGCCCCGCCGGCGGCACCGCGCCGCTGCCTGCTGCTTTTAAAACACGACCCGAGTGGACAACGCTCGGCCGCGCTGATCCGCTGCTCCACGCCGAGGGAACGCCTCGCATCTCTCAACTCTCGGCTTTGGTTTCAGAACTTCAAGGCTTCATCCTGCGGGACTCATCCGCGTCTGCTGGAGCGGGAAAGATAACGTGGCCAAGCAGGAGGAGGACCGCTGCGAAGCCTTCCTGTTTTGACCTTTCACAAACAGAGGTGGTCCTATTTGGCCACGAAGCAGCGTCCTTCAACACACCCGGCGCTCATCTTCCCGACGGAACGACGGCGTCGTCAAAGACTCCGTGGAATGGAAACGCGTCAGTCATTGTGGGTACACAATGGGTTTCCTTGACCAGCTTCTTTTCTCTGCTGAATTTATTCCCCTGGATACGGGAACAGAACACTTCACGGGCGCGCAGGCAGTGCTGTTTATTGAACAACTTCATTGATCCAAAGTCAGATGTGCAAGATGCACAGAGAGCGAAAATGGAACGATCATCACGATTGAGAACAAAAACGCAGAAATAAGGAATCATGTTGGGGGAAACAGCGGGTTCCAACAGCCCTTTCTCCTTCCTCCCTGCGCCCACGGAGGCTGGAGGAATATCCTCTGGCCACTCCAAACTCTCCGTGCTTCACCTACAGTGCATCGGAGCGCACTCCAACTGTAATTGGCCGTCAAGCCGGTGCCGGAGAAAGACCCTCCATTCATCACACTCCCCCCTTTCTCTTCGCCATTCATCTCTCTCCGCCCCTCCGTCGCCAACTCTGACAGTCTCTCCCTCACTTTCCAATTTCTCCACCCTGCCTTCGCCCCACCCGCCACCGTCCCCCTCCTGCACCTCTGTCCTCCCCTCTCCTCCCCTCCCCTCCCTCCCTCTCTGCTCCTTTTCCTCATTAAATTGGGACCCAGGCAGAAGCGGTCACTGCCTCTCATTTATTTTCATTTGAGAGCGGTGCAGCTCCACTGATCCTCTGGGGCTGCAGGAGGGGAGGCAGGATGGTGTCATTCTGATAACACACACAGACACACACACACACACTCACAGATGTACTGTTAGAGGCTGCACACACACACACACACACACACACAAAGGAGGGCGTATACACATCTGTCTGCAAATAGATGCACTTTCACACCCATTTCAATTCATTTCACGCACATATTCACACATTTCATACACCTGCAAGCTCCAGTTCCTTCCTACAGCCGGCACATGACCTGCCCCCCTCCGCCACCCCCCGATCCCTTTACCGCCTCTCCCCCTTCAATCGTAGGGGCTGGGCGATGGCGATGAAGGGTTCGAGTCCGCCATCGACACCTGTACGAGTATCGACCTGCACCGGTGCGAGCGTGCGAGCGTACTTCCTGTGTGTCCATGCATTGGATTAGATCCGTGTCGAGAGCGGCCCTGCCTGACACTCTTTGATTGAAAAGGTGCTCGGCAGATTAAATCGTTGTAGCGGAGACGAGGTGCGCGCCGTTCGTCGAGGCTGGTTTAGCAGAGGGCTGGGGGAGAGACGAGGGGACAGAGGCCATTTTAACACCCAGCGCCATCTGGGAAAATGGGAGGGAGAGAGGCAGTGACTCTAAACTAACGGCCATATCTGTAATAGGAGGCTAATATCCTCCACACCATTAGATAGGCACACTGTGGGGGGTGGGGGTGGGGGATAGCGCGGTGGGGCGGAGCAGAAGATCACCTGAGAGAAGCAAACCGACGATTATCTGAGCTCTCTCTCTGTGAATTATCCTCCTCCTCCACTTCCGCACATTTTGAGAGCTGCTAGACAGCGACACATCCTTTTGTTCGGTGATTCGGTGCGTTGGCGTTCAGTAGGAAATGAAGACAGATGGGAAAAGAACTGCAGAGGTCCACCAGTCTGGACCTTCTGTCCACATCAACCGGCGCTCTGGAGCCTGAATACGAGCATTTGTGAAACCCAGTCCCAGAGTGAATAAATCCTCGTTTGTGATCCACATCTCCTTAGCCCGCATGCGCTAACTCCGCTAACAACAACAATGGATGTGACGTGTCTGTCGATCTCCCTGTTGCTCCAGTCAGAAATGAAATGCTGAAAAATGCTGAAAACTAGGAGTTCTGAACGATTCAGTGAATGAATCTTTGGTACAAATCTTTTCCTCCTGATTCGGTACTGATTCGGTAGGAACTGTCCTGCCCATCACGAAACCACCCGATGTCTCTTTACAACAAATACTTTAACTTGCTGTCAAATTCAACCTGTTCATCATGTGACCAGTGAGCTTAAACACAAACGATTCAAGACAAGCCTCCAAGCTTCTATCGACTACGACGTGAACCGGATCAGACAAATATTCAGTAAGCTCCTCCGTAGTCCTCCGATAGGCCGGATAAAACCACGGTGACAACACACTGTTTTTCCTGTGAGGTTTTTCTTCCACTTCCTATCTGACATTCCGAGTACCTCTGATGTGGTGGATACGTTTGTCCTCTCGTGCAAACCAACCGAACATCTTGTACGCAGGCTAAAACATTTCCCACCGGGCCACTGCTGGAAGCAGCAAACAGTTCAGTCACATTTTTCATCAAGAAATCGCTTTGGAAGCAGTTTAATTTGTCAACCAATGAAGCGTTTGCCACTTCAGTCAGTAAATTACGGTGCAATAAATTACTACCTGCGAACATCAATGAAAGATGTTGACATGTTGCAGAACCACAGAATAACTGGTTTTCATGATCACATGCAGGACAGATGATTATTTCTATCTTTATGCAACAGGAGGGCGTTCAGACAAGTTGTAACCGGCTGGCGGATTGCTGTAAATTTATCAATCTGCCGGTGGAATAGAAGGAGGTTGGAGAGGAAAATATTGAAAGCACAGAGAGAGAGCGAGAGAGAGATACTCCTCTCCTTCATTTCCCGTCATATCAACGGGCACACAGAGTAACAGCAGACATTTCTCCATCTCCGTCCTCCTCCCGAGCAGAAGGAATGAGACAAAACCAAAGAAAACGGAAATAAATCGTGGCGCTCTTGTTAGCTGGCTCGGAAAATGTCAAATTCTGCTTCGCTCCGCTGGATGCCTCTTTTCTTAAATGCATTTATCTTTCCGTCCTCTTTAGCAGTCAACCTCAAAAAGATCTGAACAAAAATAAGCTTTTATACAGTTATTTTTCTGTGAAAGCCTTTTCCGAACGTCAAATCGCTGGAGATTACAATTATTGAATGTGCAACTATAACAGCATATCTGTGTAATGTAAAAAGTCTGAAGGTGTTTCCAACAGGTTCAGTGAGTCAGACAAGGACATAGTTGGGTATGAACCGTGTTGAAGCGCTCGTGACGTCTGATGCGTGGACAAGACGTCGCCGAGTCGCGTCCGTGAGGGGACGGCACCAACGCGGTGTTTGAATGAGAGAGTTTATCGACAAACAAACCTCTGAACCTCCGAGTGCTGCTAAAACAAACCATCCCCACCTGCTCTCCTCTGCAAACACCGGCGCTTTCACTGTGCACAATGTTTATTCCAGAGTCAAATTTGAATACGATTATCAAGTTCGAGCTCTTTGCTTGTTGAATAGACTGTGATATTATCATCCTATCAGTGGTAAAACCGTCTCACAGGGACAATAACATCATTCCCTGCGATTGTTTCTTAAATTACTTTACCACTCGCCACAGATCGTGATCGCCGCTAATTGAGCTGCAGTTTAAGGCTAAGACAAACATTTCATCGAAACTTTGGGATTTTTATTAGTGGGGATGTTGCAAAGAGGAGAGCAAGGGGGAAGCAAGGGGAATAAAAGATACATATTCATGTCTATGTGGGTGGAATAAAACAAAAATGTAAATCAGCTGGAGGGCAAACAAACACTGTATATAGACAAATAAAACTGGAATGAATCATGATGTATTCAGTTAAAAAGCAGACAGGAGAGTTGAAGGGCTCGTCCCTGACATAATGGCGCGGGCGCAGTCGGATAAAGAGGACGGGTATTTTGTTGGGGTTTTTTTTTTAACAAAAAAAAAAAAAGAAGAAGAAGGAGAAGCCTCAGCTGTTTCGCTTGACTGGGCAAACAGTTGCTGGAAAGCAGACAGAAATCTCCTGCCATCGAGCAACAACACAGACCCAGCGTGTGCAGGTAGGAGGCGGAACAGCAAAACCTGTTAGAGGCAACAATCCCAGACAGGAAATCCTCTCAAATGAAGGACGAAACCAGCAAGTGTACTTTGTTTAGCTCGTTCGTCTCTGAACAAACAGAGGCGACTACACACCCTCGCTGCAAGTGTAACAACTCCCAGGAGCGACGCACAACTGGGTCAAAGAGATGGGTGCTTGTGTGTGCGCCACAGATGTGTGTGTGTGTGTGTGTACCTGAGCAGCTCGCCAGCCCTCGTGAACCTCACACTGATGGCCGTGAGAGGGGGGCAGCCCACAGCACAGACACACACAACCCCCCCCCCAACACAGCCCATCTCTGACGAGTGTGCCAACATCACACACACTTCCCCTTCTACTGTCGCCTTCCTTGTCTCCCTCAGCCTCTGCTGTTGTTCCCGTTCTCTTACACAGAACCCCCCACCCCACCCCCCATCTCCTCCCCACCACCTTCCCTCGTTCCACACTCGTTGGTAGAGCTGCGGAGACCCCCGCTGGCTTGCCCGGCTGAAGTAATCCCCTGTGACAGCTCCGCTCATGTTGGTCTGCAGTGGACCTATCCGAGTCTGAGACCACAGCTCTGGACCGGCCCCATTGGATTCTGGGCCCGGCCCGGCCCCTCCGACATGCCGTGCCAACGACAGCCCGCGCTCGTAGCGCCTCATCTCTGTGTTTTCCCAGCTCAACCAGACTGTGCACGAAAGGGGGAATGAACGGAGCTGTGTGTGTTCAGGAAGTTTCAAGAGGTCAATGAACTTTTCAGTTGGTATAAATAACCTCAGAGCTTCATGGAAGTACTTCGTGAAGGTGGTGACGGCAATGAGTCGTCTCACTGGAGTACCGTAATTACACGACTCAGGAAACGTTGAACATTTACTAAAAGCAGAGAGGTTGTACTCGGCTCCTGGTGGGAAGAAGGAGCTAGGAGAAAGAGAAAATGTCAATCCGTTTCTGAAAATTGAAAAGTGGCACCTCACAGTCAAGTTGCTGTCGGTACGGTAATGACTTGACAGCGTCTGCCAACAGCGTGAATGAGATTACCGTAATCACAGCAGCACGTCTGTCCTCAAATTTCAGGAACCGATGAACATTTTCTCCTCCTCCTCGCTCCTTCTTCACACCAGGTAGAGGAACCGAGTGACTCTTCCCCTCTGTCAGTAACGGTTCAAGGTTTTTGCAAATGGCTGTAAGGTATGCTAGTGCAAACGTTAGCAAGCAAGCTAATATTAGCAAGCAAATGTCTGAGCAGCATTAGCTTTCTGCTAGGTCACTGAACCCATGTTGTTGTCTCTGTTAGAAACAATTTTAGATGTATATTGTTTGTTTCTGTGACATTCATGGTAAAACTCTGCCTCTCCTCTTAGGACAAGACATTCTTGGAAGAAACACAAACAGGAAACCTCGTCCAGCCATCACATCCAGACTAAAGCTACAATTTCCACAAACACCATAGAAAGCAAACAGCCCAGTCGAGATAACTCTGTGGTAAACAGCTTTAATTGAGTAAAAGCTTGAATGAGTGCACTGGCACTAAAAGCTGCTGGTAGAAAATTAAGGAAAATCTGTGAATGAAGACGTGTGGCACAGCGGTTTATTATAAAATTGATATTCCCACAGGTTAGAGGTCATATTTGGATGCATTGACAGTTTTTGACATGCCCGTCTATCCGGATGTAAACATCCTACAGGCAGCGGGCTGTGGCCAGGCCGGTCTCCGGAGAGACGGCCCGGTCCATCAGATTAGCCTGGACAGGCATGTCTCAGTGAGGAGCCATCCCAGAGGAGACGCTGCCAGATCCGGCTCCATATACCTGGCACATCACGGCGTCTCCTCCCTGTAGGACGCCGCGGCTGAAGGCACAGGCAGAGAGCTGCTGATTAAAAATTCATCTCTCTGTTTATTATGATTTATGCATGTTTCGCTGAGCTAGGAACGAAAAAAAGGAGAGGAGAGGAGAACATCTTCATTAGTGCACATTGTGCGAATGTGTGTGCGGTTATCGCTGGCAGGTGGGGGGTATTTAAAATTATGGAACGTACGTGAGCTTCATTAAAATGTGCAGCGTCCGAGGCAAAATTGTCTGTTTTCACAAGCCACCTGCATCTCAATGAAAAACAATCACAAAAAATATACAAAATTACCCGGCGTCCACCGGCCGTCGCCATTAAAATGCAGCAGACACTAAACTTAATTACCCATTTCCGCCTCTTTTGTTTACCATTATAATCGCATCGGCTTGTCGTTGCACTTTGACTCAGCCAAAACTGCACGACGAAGAGCAAATATTGACACAAAAAATATGAGCATGAGATACCAGCGCTCTGCTGGAATGAGGGGATGCATTTCCTGCAATTACACCGGCGCCTTGCTAGCGTTACAGCGCATCATGGACCAACGGATCGATAGCTGATGATCTTACAGTGCAATCCATGCAGAGCATCCAAATGACATGTCGAGATTTATTCACATCAGGTAAGAGAACCGAGTGACACTTCGTTCGGTAACTGTTGATGTTTTCTGATTGCGCGAATAGTTGTGTGATTACGGTACTCCAAACATGCCCGTTGGTGTTAACGTGTTAATCATCACTAATCAGTTTGCCCTGTTTTTAGATGTCGATAAAGTAAATCACATCTGCATTCGAAAGCATCAAACTGTTGAACCACAGAGAGATTCGCAAGACGAACGGCCGCATGTGTGGACGACTGCCCGACAGTTCTCCTGTGTGCTGCCTGAGTGAGAGGTAAAACCCTCACAACGCCCAGACATTTATCTCTGGGTGGCTGTTAGCTACCAGGACGTCTCAGTCGGCCGTCCTGCTGACTCATGACATCCTGCCTTCCCAAGACAAGCATCCTTTTTTTTCGGTCATTTGCAAGAAACACACACTCTCTTGTGCTGACATGGCAATAACTCGAGGCCACAGCTGCTCAAACCAAGCGGATTCTGTCTATTTTAAATTGTGTTTACAATTTAATGACCTATTTGTGTTTGTTGTTTCCAGCAAGAGCCATGCCTCTTCCCTCTCTCTCTCTGTCTCTCGCTCCCTAACACGCTCTGACAGCAAAAGGTCAATGCCCATTGGCTACATGGGGGGCAGTGTGTGATGTAAGGGAGTTGTCATGGAAACGCGTAGGGCTCTGTGAGGAGGACACAGGATGCTTTTTGTGCACAGACACCAGGGCCGGGACCCGAGTGGGATCAAGGACTCAAGAGCTTGACTTGTAAGGCAGAAAGAAGCGGGCTGGACTTCGGCCGAGCGGAACACCGGCTTTAATTGACTGGTGGCTCATTGTTCCAGCAAACGGGGTGTGACTCCACCAGTCACGCCAGTGAAGCAAATCTGCATGTGCGCGATGAGACGAAAGACAGTGGGTTACGAGCAGCGCTGTTATGTCTGTGCGCTCGCATTCTGCTGAGCTCGGCTTCACATTAATAAAAGAGGGATTACCAAAGTCTGCAGGCTCCTCTCGGTTCCCTCTGCAGCCGAGAGCCGAGCGAGGGTCGACTCCCTCCTCCTCCGATCCTTCCCTCCCTTTTCTTCCTCTCTCCTACACATGCTAGTCACGTTCATCCATTCAAAAAAAAAAAAAAATTCATCTGGCTTTCCTCTTGTCTGTCTCCATCCCATTTCTCTCCACCCTCCTCTGACTACAGGAGACAGAAAAAAACCCACCAAAACACAGTTAAATTATTTAGACTTCTTTTCCCGAAAGAGAGAAAAAATTGCTTGACTCCGCAGTTTGAAATAAAAGAGGGGGAGGGCGGTGGTGGGGGGAGGAGGGAATAAAAATTACATTAGATACAAGATTCTGCAATCAGCCTGCAATATGAAGAATTAATCTTATCTTTCACCGGCACACACAGCCAAGTAGGGGGGAGCCTCCAAAGACTTGGAGATGACAACGGGACGAATTCGCCTTTCCATTACGCCACCATTCATCCATTGTAGCAGCCGACACCTCGCGATAAGCGGCCGTATTGTTGCCATTGACAATGTCATTACGGGACGGTAAACAAGCGATGCAGCGGAGGGTCGGGATGAACCGGGCGGGGCCAGAGGGTCACCAAGACAATCTGGAATGAAAGGATCGTGCGGCCCCTTGGGAGAGATAAGACTCCTCTTCTTCTTCTTCTTCTATCTTTTCTCTCACTCTTAAAGCCAAGGACGGGCATATGCTTAGAACAAAGCCCCGGCACAACCGCGTAATCAACTCCTCTGTACTCCAACAGCAGCAACACAATCTTCCCTGGAGGTCATCCATGGGAAGAGGCTTAGGGGAGAGAATGGCGGCAGGATCATGAGCTATTAAGATGGGAAAATAGGATGACATTCACCTCCCCTCTCACTTTTTCCTCCACGCCGGCTGCAGTCACAGGGCATCATTCGACAACAAGTCTGTTTACCTCCACCAAGGAGTTGACTGGCATCTGTCTGTCGAGTTGAATTCCACTCAGGTCGACGAGGACGCTCACTGACATCAGCTGGATGCTGTCTTCTGCCGTGTTTCCTACAATTGCATGACTTACAATGTTTTGAATTAACAGACAATATCTTCAGCGCTACATTAGCGCATAGATTTGCGTAATTACGGCACTCCAAAGTATGCTAGCACAACTGTATGAGCAGCGATTATCTCCTATTGTAGGGTTTACGACGTGGGGGTGAGTTAGCAACAAGCACAAGAGCATCATCCAATAATCTACTCGACCTCTACTCATGTCTGCACCCCGGGGTGCCATGTCAGCTCAGGAAGAACCGATTTCAGGTCAAATTCCAAGTCGAGTTCATGTGTCCGATGTCTGACTGCACTTCTGGAGAGTCTCAGCTTTCCCTGGACATCTGGCACCTGACTTCTGTTCCAGACCAAAACACTACAAACAAACTCGTAGCTGGGAGACAGAGTCGTTTCTTGAGCGTGTTCAAGTCCAACAGGTCTGCAGTAAACCCGAACGAAGGCCGTTACAAGTAGTGCAGCACTCATTTTCCTTCTGACACCTGTTTTCTTTCTGGCCTAGCGTCTAGGGTAGCGTC
>JBBMJM010125290.1:3344-13449 GCA_037832705.1 Centriscus cristatus
CATGATTCATGCCTACTGGCTCAAGAAGATGACTGCTCCATGAACGCCTAGCAGCACAGATGAATCAGCTGCTAATATCAGGAAACCATCCAGAGTAGCTAACCCAGGGCCTGACAGTCCTCATAATGAAGGATCCCCAGAATGGAACAATAGCATCTATCTACCAGCCTGACAAGCCCTAGCATGGCATGTAGGGAAAATAGAGGAAGTGGCTGATGCCGAGAAAACATACCAGTGGCTGGAAAAGGCTGGAGTAAAGGAAAGCACAAAGGCACTACTCATGGCTGCACAAGAACAGGCCCTGAACACCAGAGCGATAGAGGTCGGAGTCTGCCACACAGACGTATTCACCAGAGGATTCGTAGGTGTGAAAGCAGCCTAAGGCCACATCCAATAGCTGATGAAAGATCTTCATCTTACCGTCTTTCACTACTTTGTTATGTGGTCAGTCATCTAAAGTTACTCTGCACAAACATAAAAAAAACACATTCAAGAGCGTAACTGGGATGAGGTGAAACGAGACGAGGACCCAGGACGGCGACTGAGCAGACAAATCAACTCGCTGCTGCTCTGACACATGAGAGGGACTCAAAAGTCGACTTTTGATCGAGTGGACCTTTGATTTTGTTACGTTAAAGATGTGTTGGATGTCCATAACAACCTGATGTGAATGCCACACAGCACCAGAAAAGACTTTCCAGAAGCAGCTCTGTGGTCCGGAGGTGTTCCAGTTAAATAAATAAATAATTCTTGACGCTAGCTTCAATTTTTTTTGCTTACACCTTTGCTTTCCGCATCGATCCAGCCCGGAATTATTTACCTTGTGCTAAGTAAAATATATTTCTGCTCCCCTGATGTCTGCGGCAGCAGTAAAATGTAAAGTAGATCCCTTCACTCAGCTCTGACTCAGCTAATTGAGGTGAGGAGAGGATTCAAAATAGCCCGATCAGGAAGCATGACCACAGAACTGAATTATTAAAGCGATGCGTCCTCTGCATGTGCGTTGACAGTTTTATACCTGTACATTTAGGTCAAGATAAATTTCCCAGAGGCAAAGAACCATTTGGCTCTGGAGGCAAGAGCTTCTCCCCTCACTTGTAATTCAGCTCTCACCTGTTTGTAAATATCCACTTTCTTCTCCTTTTTTCATCACTTGATCACATCACAGACATCAGAGGGCACAGCTCCAGCCCGGCTCATTTTCATAACTATCTCAGGGTTCTTCCTGTTCTTTGTGGCTCAGGGACATTTCACAGAGTTTCAGAAGGGATTTTTTAATCTGGTGCTGGTGAAAACATCTCAGTGACGGCCTGTGTGACACGTATTCAGGAAGTCAAAGTGTTGTTGAACGATTTTACAGAATTCAAAGAGGACAGATCTGGTCGCAGGAGGGGGTCAGATACGGGTGAAAGCAGAGGCGGGGGGTGGTCTTAACATGTCCCTGATTCTGAACCAGATTTTTTGCCACATTTATTGTTTTCTCTATTAGTCATTTCATTCTATTTAACATCTCTATTAAATATATTCATATTACTGATTTAGTGACTTACTACTCATGCTAGTATCTCTCATTCATTTAATTTAATTGGTTCTTTATTACACTCTGTATTTAATTATATCCGTTTAAGAATATAAATCATATTAATTTTATAGTATTTATTTATGTATTAATTTTTATTATTTATTTATTGTTTTATATTATTATCTAGTTTTATTTTTATATTGTTTGATCCCACCTCAATTTGTTGTTTTTTTTTGGTCCAACCATAAATAGAAAAATACAAATACAATACTGAGCTGTTTGTGCTCCTTTGTCTGTGCAGCCATGCTACGAGCGAGTGAAGGATTGGCTCCACGAGAACCTGGTGGCCCTTTGGATCTTCGCGCTATGCACCGCACTCACTCAGGTGATTAATCATGGAACTAAAGTGTCGTCATGTTGAATAACTATTTCACAGGTGGCAAGTTTTTGGGAAAATTTCATTGGGAATTTCCATGTGAAATTTACCTTTGAGTGCATATACTATATGTTTTTGACAATTAACACAAAAATCACAAGTGTCACACCTGTTGTAGTACTGCGGCTTTTGTAACGTCACTGCAACATGAACAGAAGTCTGAAGTCCAAGGCCGTGGTTCTCGACCGGCAAAAGGTGATGCCCCACACTGGGTATGAGGAGAGTCCTTCAAGTGGAGGACTTTAATGATTGTGGGGTCTTGTTTACGAGTGAGGGAAGAATGGAGCGTGAGATTGACAGACAGATCGGCACAGCGGCTGCAGTAAAGGGGTCTCTGTACCGGCCTGTCGTGGTGAAGAAGGAGCTGAGCTCAATCTACGTTCTACTCCCTTCATCTATGGTCATGAACTCTGGTTCACGACCGAAAGAACAAGAATGTCCAGAGTCTGTGGGTGGGGCTTAATAGGAGGAGTGGTTAGGTCCCCAACAAAGATGGCCGCTGTGGTCGTTAGAATAGTCTTTGGCGTCAACAGGAAACGAGTTGGACCTTTCTGTTTCTGACACAACCTACATCAGGGGTGTCCAAACTGGTCCTTGACGGTCGCCTTTCCTGCAGGTTTTCCATGTCACCCTACTCCGAAACACCTGACTCAAATCAGCAGCTCATCATCAGGTCTCGGCAGAACTTCAGAAACTGACTCCGGTGAGGTAGGAGCAGGGTGACAGGGAAAACCTGCAGGATAGGTGGCCCTCGAGGATCGGTTTGGACACCACTGACCTACATGATCGTACATATGAACACAAAGAAAAAAAACATGAATGTCTGATTCATGTATTTGTGTCTGTGCAGATCTTGGGCCTGGTCTTCTCCATGACGATGTTCTGTCAAGCGGTGAAGGTGGAAACCTTCTACGCTTAGAGCTCGACCCACCTGCCCGTCAGTACACTCGCAGTGTTCCTCATCGTGGGAGGGACGAATATAGACGCACTGTCCTCCTCCTCCTCCTCCTCCTATGACAGACTTGTCTCCAATGCTTGCTCTATCTGTAACATTCCATGCTGGATGTTGCCCGTTCACCCGTTTTCCGCTAACGATCAACAAGCACAGTGTCGGTGTAATACCTGCGTTTGCTTTGAGTTGCTCTATGTCAAATGCTAACTTCTGTGATGCATTTTTTGAAGCAGTATTATGATCATGTATAAATAATTGTAACCTCCCCCCTGTTGTTTTTGTTTTTTTTAAATACGTGTTTGTTTTTAAATTATTTACGGTTTGTATGTGTTTTTAAAATGAGAGCTGAAGTCAGAGGGAAAGTGCACTGGTGAAGTGCTGCAAGTGCATGTGTCCGTCGGTGACGTGTATTAAATGTTTTTGGCTCTACCAAACATCACGTGTCATTGTGTCTTTCCTGCGCTTGTCTTATCTTGTCGAATTGTTGCCCGAAACGCTGAATATTTGCATGACAAACAGCAGTGACGGTGTAAATGTGATAAGAACCAACGTGTCGAATGGGAAAAATAGTCCCTCTGACGAGTAGTTGGTGTCCCGAAAAAAACGTATTAATCCAGTAGACTGAATGAAACTGGATGGATTTACATGCGACATGAGAATTTCAGAATTTAAAGAAAGTGTCTCTGAAAAGTATTTAAATGAAGAGGATACTGGAGACTGGCCTGGGGCTACTTCCCCCCCAGATCCAACCACCGCTCCAATGACAGAGATTAGTCGGGCTCTTTGAAGCAGCCTCTGGCCCTTCTACGACTCCTTCATTTCTCTTTTTTTTTCTTCTTACCTTGGGCCGACAAGTATAATCCAGGCTAGAAGTACGCCAGAGACACTTTGATTAAATTGCCCCATAGGAAAAATGCTTCAAGAGGTGTTTCAGACGCTCTTCTTTCCTCCATCTGTTCGGATATTTCTTCTAGTGCTTCCTTCTTTTCTGCCTACAACCATTTTGGACCCCCATAGCAGGAGTGACAGAGAGCAAACTTTACCGTGAAGTCAAAAGAAGTTTGAACAGGTCAGACGAGACGTAGACGGACGTGAAGAATCGGTCGCATGCTGTGAAAAAAAAATGGGTTTAAAATGTTTGGAAGCACGTTAGTCTCAACGATGACGGAACAGTCAAGAAGAGGAAGGATACAAACGTTTTTAAGAGGTATGTCGCAACTGAATAACGTCCAATCGGTGCCAACGAGGAGCGAAAACAACCATGTTAAGTAACAAAGCTCGCGCATGAGCAAGTCAATAGGTGCGTCGGATGGTGGAGTGTTTGTGTTGAGTCTACCCTGCAGTCACAGAGGTCAAAGTTCATGGGGACAGAGGGTCATCAGGCTGTAAACGTGTAGCTCAGATAGTGAAAAGCCAGTGAGCCCGTCACCCCTTTCTTGGGCAGACACATTCTTTTTCTGACTATTCACAGTATCATAGAATGAGATGAGAACGATGTACGTTATCTATTAAATATATCTGGTGTTTGGGCACTTACTGAAACACTTTGACATTAAAAATTAAAGGCCTAGAGTTATGAAGAGACTTTATACCTATTTTTGTTCCTTTATTTTGATTTTGTTTGTGGTTAGTTTTTTCTTTTTAAGCTAAATTTGTTTTTAACATTTCTATGTGACAGTATTCAAACAAAATAAATTACATCCAATAATGAAAAGAAAACCAAAATAATACTACAGAAGCAAATCTTTTCTTTCCAGTACCGTAGTACACAGAACGAAAACATCCCACACACCTTTAGTGGCAGCGGCGATGTGTTCTTGTGCTTCTTAGCTCTATCTAATTAACTTGTAACCCTTTGTGGACCATAATTCATTGCTGTATTTTGTTAAGCAGTCGTCACAGGGCCGCCAGCACAATCCTGCAATGAGGGAACAAAAATGAATGAATCAGTAATCATGCTCCTGGTGCAGCCGCTGTGGAATAGAAAAGAGATGAGGTGAGGTGACGATGAACTTAGAAAAACTTCCAGTCAACAGGAAATAATGTAAAACATAAAATGACGTACAAAGCACACGTAGGCCTAGATTGAAGTTTGAAGAACAATAAAAAGGGACAAAGACTGACGGGGAGAAAAATGGGGCCAAAAACTCAACTTGCATCCTCTCATTGGCATGCTGAAAGACTAAAAAGCCCTCAACAGGTGTGTGTGCCCATCAAACACAATCATAAGTGGCCATTAGTCAGGAAATGCAGTTGCTTACTTTCAGCCCCGCGAATCCTCTCCAGACGTCTCCTTTCATCCCTCTGGTGACTCAGATTCACCTCGCCGCTCTCCTCGGTCCTCGTCTCATGTGTTATTCATTCCCATGTTCACAGGCTTTCTCCCATCTCGTGCTTGATCAATAAAACATACCTGTGTGCTTGTTCCCTCACCTCTCCATCCTCTCGTCTTGTTCCTAAAGCCAAATCGTGAGCCCATGCTGAGCTGATAAAACAGAATAGATTGATGGCCTTCTCAAACTGCTGGAAAATGACTACAATTCAGGCCATCGCTCGCCGGCGTGAGCTGTGTCTCTAATTTGGGTGGTGAGAAGGAGTCACAGTATTCCCCTGGCTGGCTTCGCCATAAATCCACATAAGGGGTCATCTCCAGTGATTTATTCGTCCTCGAAAGCAGGATAAAGAACTTGCTCTACATATTTTATCACCAAAGAAAATCCAATCCTGCACGAATGAATCTGGGGGCGTTGGACTCCTACTGGACTGAACCGTCCCTTCGCAGGAAATGAAGGTGTGCTCCTTTGTAGACATCAGTCATGTGCTGAGTTACATCATGCACCATTGTCATGAATAAGTTATAGGTTATAACATCCTCAATGACTCTTTGAATCCCAGACCTCTTTCAATTTATTAAATTTTGACCAGATAAGCTCAAGCTCTCTTTCACAAGGGCGATGTGGCCATGAGCACGTGCCCCACTGAACAGCATGAGACTGAAAGACAGCTGCAAAGATTCCGATGGCACTAATTAAACCACCAATTTAAAGTACAACCGGTTTGATGAGATCGAGAAGACAACTTCAGATGTAGTTTATTGACCTAAAAAACAACAAAAAGCGACAAATGACCATTTGTCATAGGATCCCCGGTGCTACATGTGTGCTAGCATACTTTGACCCTACCGTAATGATCAGAAAACATCAAATGGTTCCTCTACCTGGTGTGAAGAAGGAGCCAGGAGAAACAGAAATCATCTATCAGTTCCTGAAGGTTGAGAACAGCAGAGTTGCAGTTAGTACAGTTACTGCGGTTATAATCACATTCACCGTGTTACCAGAAGCCATCAAATCATTACCGTATTGACAGCAACTTGACTGTAAAGTGTAACTTGTCATCTTTCAGGAATCGCTTGACGTTATTTATAATTACGGTACTCCAAAGTATGCTAGAGAGAATGTAGTGCGGGAAATACAGTCGGTGTTAAAGGCTTAAAAAGATAACTGCTGGACGTATTTACACAGGTGCGGACAGGTGTTGATGTACCTGGACTGAACCGGCCCTTGGGAGTGTGTAACAGCCTGTTGTGGGTCGCGCTGCCATCTGCCCATCAGAAACGCTTTAATCTAATTGCTCCTGATGCATCATTAGTGTCGGAATGTGTATGAAGGTTTTCGCAGCCTGACACCTCGTATAGTGGCTCCACCTGCAGCGCAGCAGAATGTGAATGAGGCAGCGTTGGAAAGCGATGCGATCTCCATTAACGTGGAAAGGTCCGATAGGAGTGCAGCATTTACCGTTTCTGGATTTTATTTGTAAATTTTCATTGTTATGCAGCTGATCTCTGTCGCTGTTCCGAATCAACAGCTTTAAAATTGTGCTGCGAACTGACATGTTTCCTATGAATCATGAACGAGTGACTCATGTTTTCAGATGAATTCATCGTGGGTTGATCTGAAAGTGCCGGTCTACGTGAGCGAGTGTGAAGAACGGCATGTGACACGTGAACAAGACTCACTAATGTTTCAGCCCAACATGTCGTCTAACTCAGACGGGCCGAGTAGTCGTCTTGTTCCTTTTTAACCGTAAGGTGGATGTGGAGTGAGGGAGGGTCTCCTCTCTGCTTGAGGCTGACTAACATTGAGCTCACAGATTTGTCGCTTATATTTCACTTTTGACAAACTTACTTCCCAAGTGCGCAAATTTTCGTCAGGGTAGTACTGTCTCAAATCAAGCAGTGCTGTCGCCCACTTACGGAAAATGATGTGAAAACAAAACTTACTGCCGATACGCTAGCTGCCGCAGTGTATGTTTACAACCTATCAATCCTCGTACCTCACATAATCAACCACAATATATCACACACAAGTACCAAACGTACACCAGCAAGCTACGTGCTTGCTAGCAAGGTAACGTTAGCATTGCCCGGGATTCCATCGGTAGGTGATATCCCCTGTGGTGCTGCTGTTGTCATTTGTATGTCATTTGTAAGATTGCGGCTGTTGAAAGTGTCCAAAAATCCACATTTATATTTTTTGGCTGTTTGAGTGAACCAGCTGAGGGAACATTTTCTCACACACTTGTATACTCAAAATACTAATTTGAGACACAATGACTGTTGCAGCAGCAGGTTCATTAACCCTTTAACACCGATGATATCACAGCGGATACATTTGTGCAAGTATAATTCGAGTACCGTAATGACACAAGTAGGAACTAGAAGAAGGATAAAATGTTGACTGGTTGTAGAGATAATCGCTCTACAAGGAAAAATGTCGCCTGTAGCCCGGCGCTACATTAGCCAGAGTAGAACGTGGACTGCGGGAGCTACTTCCGTCTGCACGGGAGCTGGCAGACGACAAAGAGCCTCCTTTAACTGTAAATGAAGACAAAATCACCCTATTGCATGTGGTGATTTGTGGTGAATATATCTTTAGTTATACATCTGAAGCGTGTGGCCTCGGCAGAGGCGACAGCGGGTTAAGATGATCAGTACCTTTCTGTGATGGCTTGATTTGTTTTCAAAGTGAATGTTGTGAGGTGTTTAGCACAAGAACAGCGTTTTGTTACGACGTATGTAAGTGGAACGCAACTCGGTTCTCACCCAAAAATTAGGTCACCAGTCGTGAACTTGGAACGCACCATTGATTGACATTTCAAAATAAAAGGTTGTTTCCTGGTTTGGTGGAGTTCTGTTGTTCTCGGTGAGCGAGCGGAGACGTCATTAAGAGCTGGCACCTGCTCTCGGTCCAAACAATGTTTATTTGGGACCTTGTGGTGTCTAAAATCCCTCCTGTCACCTTTCAAGACTGGTGGCAAAAGCAGGTCGCACAGGGCCGGCTGGCTGTTAACGAGCGACGCTGTGGAGGAGGACAAGATGGAGATGTTTGACCCTTCTGTTTCCCGAGGACAGAGTCACGTCGGATCGACGGACCTTCAGCCAAATGTTCCCACCGAGTTGGAAGCGGACTTGTCTGAAATGTAATGAATGCAGCTTCTGGAGGCTGCTGGAAGTCGGCGGTGAGTATTGGAGCTGCAAATGATTTATATGCGCTGTGCGATCTGCAGTACTGGTCCGTGAGATTGTGTGACCCCGAGCTTCTTGGTGGAGATGTTATAATTCTTCTTTTTACAACCGCAGTCGGATGTGTTGGCCGCTGGGGATGTTTGGAGCTCCAGAGCCCAGAAGAGCCTCTCTCAGCAGGGGAAATGAGCAGTGAGCGTCCTCGCCCAGATGAATCCGTAGCAGGGTCACGGACCTTCTGGTAACTCCCGGTAACTTCTAGCCTCCACTTGTCCACCGATGTGTTATCATGTGTGGACCAGGTCAGAGATCATGTTGAATTGTACATAAACACAGAATAGTGGTAAATGGTGGAAAACCAAGACTCGACCCAGACTTTGTCCACGAGACAAAGCAAGAATCATTTGTTCACAAAATATGTGATTGTGTTGTTAATTCAATGTAAATTGGACATTTCACCCCGAGGGTTTGACTTTGACTTTGTCGAGTTAAAACGTCTCCTCCGCTCGTCGTACGCGCTCATCAGTCACACTCTGGCGGCTTTAATTCAACTCTCCATAGATCAGCTGACACAGCACATTACAGCGCAATTTGTAAACAACAGAAAAGATGTTGACGAAGAAAACAAAGGCTGATTGTTGTAATAATCTTATATAATTTGTTTTAAGCTGCAGTCTGACGTCAAGACTTTCATTGTCCAGCACAAACACATGTATCATCAAATATGAACTGGTTCCAGACCCCGAATGGATGCCATTTGATGTGTGTGTGTGTGTGTGTGTGTGTGTTTGCGTCTGCGGTGAAAACACATTTATATTTTTGTAATTGATTCGTAGCATAAGTCAAGCTGCTGAAATATCACAGACGTCCCTGGTGTCGTCTGCTGGCAGACACCGGTTTGAAGTATCGTCTGATTTCTATCACAACTGATTGATCACTTTGTTTGTTTGTTTCCAGTTCTGCTCCTTCAGGCAAATAATCTTCTGTTGCTATTCACTGTCCAGACTCAGACGTGGATGCTGAGGACTCTTGTTTGCAGCCTGGATTATGGAGTCTATGTGGTCTTTTTTCTTTTCTTTTGTTTTCCCTGCACGAATATCGGTCATCCATTTTAAATAAACATACATTTTTGATGATGGAATGCATTTGTTTGTTCAGAGAATGTAAAAAAATAAATACAAAAGGAAAAGAGAGACATTTAAAAAGTAAAAAAAATAAATACATTTTAAAAACATGAAAATTGAATTGAATCATTTGAAATAAAAAAAAAATTAAAAATATAGGAAAAGTATAACATGAAAAAAAAACTGAAATCATTTGTGTTTTTTGTTCTCTCTGCCGTCATCCGGTCCTGGTCTGACCGTGGTAGTATGTCATTTCTTTTGTAGCCTCGGTCACACTGACCCTGGCAGACTCCCTGGGTGTGGAGTCAGACTCCCTCCCTGCCACGGCTCGTATTAAATCACAATCATTGATTCAGAGGCTCTCCAGGATGAGGCAATGAGGGAAATGAAGCATGGAGGCGTCATACATTGCTGCACACCCACTGACTCATCCCAGAGAGGACGGGTCCCCCCGCCCTGTTCGCTGAGCTGCTGCTCACACACAACTACTGTACGCATCAACCACCAACCAACCAGTGGTACCAACCAACCAGTGGTACCAACCAACCAG
>JBBMJM010125319.1:0-13438 GCA_037832705.1 Centriscus cristatus
TGGGACCGGCACCAGGCAACAATGGCTTCTGCAACCGCAACTGCTAAAGCAACTGCCACCGCAACCGCAACTGCTCCAGCAACTGCTCCCTAGTGGCTGGGTTTGTTGTTCCTATTGGATCACCGATGTAAATAAAATCTGACTAGACTTGTTCATAATGCGTCACAGAATTATGACATGGTCCTACAATAATACCCTTACACATGTTACATACCTGACACAAGATTTCATGAAAACGTATCACATGATGCATAATTACATACATGGCACATTCTTACATATGACAGATCATTACATATTATCACAAGCATGACACATTAATACATATATGCCATATTACCAATGACAAATTATTACATGACATATTACAAGCATGACGCATTACATATACCATAAATTAATACATATATGCCATATTACCAATATGACAAAATATTATATGTGACTAATGATTACATGACATATTATTACAAGCATGACACATTACATATATGACACATTATCACATACAGTACATGATACATTAATAACAACAATAATGCATCAGTCTTGTATAGCACTTTTCTAGACACCCAAAACTGGATACATTATTCATCCACTCCACATTCAGACTCTGATGGTAGTAAACTACATCTGTAGCAACAGCTGTCCTGGGGCAGACTGACAGAACTGTGGCTGCTAATATGCACCAAAAGCCTCTGCGACCACCACCGAACATTCAGCAAGTGTCTTGCCAAAAGGACACAACTGGGAAAGAACGGGATTCGAACCACCAACATTATAGTTATTGACTGACCTGCTCAACTGAGCTAATGCCACCCACATAAATCCATACATCACATGTTATCGCACATGACACACGAGTACATACATGACAAATTATTTATTTATACATGCATTTGTTGTTATATAGTTATTAAGTGAAATTCATTCTATGACTTTATAACCAAAAACAGGTTTACAGCTTGAGTGGCTGATTGAGACAGCTGTGAGTGACAACTTATTTCTTGTATTTTGTTTGATTGTAACATTGTACCTTGGGCAGATAAGAACATTTAGCCATGATCATTTCAGCCATTCTTCATTACTTCCGATGTTCTTTGCAGCTTGTCTGTCTCTCTGGCTCAGCTGGGACATCTGGACTTCAAAGGTTTTGTCAAATGCACCGTAATCGACACGAAAGGCCCCTTTGTCCAAGGAAATGCACGACTCAAATCGGTGACCCCACAGGACCTCGTCTTCAGTGTAGGACGTCCTAGCTTGACAGGTCATTCCTGCAAAACAGGGTGGTCAGAGTCAGCTCACTGTCTCCATGGTGACGCTCAACTCCTTGAAGCTATCGGATGCTATCTGAAGCTATCTGTCAACTTCTGTCAGAGGCTACCTAATGCAATCGGATGCTATCAGAACCGCCAGAAAGCTATGACTTTTTCAAAGCAAAGCTACAAATGTTACAAACCAGACGCTTCCACGATGCCCTCCAGGATGACAATGATCTCAAAACTCTGCCTCTTCAGATGTCCGGCTCCAACCTCCCAGAACGGACTGCTTTCATTGATGACATGGGTAATAGTCTGTGGCTCCACCAGGAGGAGCCTGTCTCCCCCGGTGTCGTAACCCAGATTGATCTCGGACTGCTCCAGGGGGATGAACTCGCCCTCCTTGGTCTGTCTGGACTTGATGAGTTTGGCTCGGATCTTGGCATCCACCATGTGACTCTCCCTCAGGTCCCCAATGCGGAAAAGCATGCAGAGCTTCTCGTCACGCTCACATATGACGCAATGTTTACTGAAGACCAGTGTCTGGGCTCTCTGCTGAGGTCGAGAGATCTTGACAAACATGCAGCCGATCATTAGCGCATCGATGATTGAACCAAGGATGGACTGGACCATCAGGAGCACGACTCCCTCAGGGCAGTTGGCCGTCACCATCCTGGAGCCGTATCCAATGGTCCTCTGGGTCTCCAGTGACAGCAGCAGAGCTGAGAGGAAACTATCCACATTTTCATAGCATGGCTGCCGCAGTTGGTCATGTATGTGTACAACATCACCACGCAACCAAACATTGAAAAAGTAGATCCCCCCAAAGGCCACCCAAGTGAGAATGTAGCACATGGTGAAGACGAACAGAAACCAGCGGTACTTGAGGTCCACCAGTGTGGTGAAGATATCAGACAGAAAGCGACTTTTGTCTTCAATGGGTCCCAGATTGACCCTGCACTTGCCATCTTTGGTGATGTAGCGCTGGCGCAGGTTGCTGGCAGAGACGTGTAATGAGAGGTCGTCTCCGAGCAGCTTACAGCGTTTCCTGGGAGTCTTGGCTCCGTTGAGTTTCTCTACTGACTGGATGGGAATGTTGCTGCTGCACGTGGAGGCCCTCGATTGCCATTTGGAGCTGAAACGCTTGAGGTTTCTGCTGCGTTGAGGCTTCGGTGGCTCTTCTCTGGGGTCCAGCGGAGCACTGAGAATAGGGTGCTGCTGGAGTGTCGGGGCCTGAGAAGACAGACTGCAGCAGCTGGGCCTCTTGAGGGAACAGACCTCCTGGGATCCTGAGGAGCAGCTGGAGCTCAGGTGGTGGGGGTGAAATGGTCTTTTTGTGGACATTGAGGCAACAAAGCTTTTCAACCTGAAATAAAACATATTCAGTTTGGTCACTGTGTGTGTGTGTGTGTGTGTGTGTGTGTGTGTGTCTTCACTGTCACATTACACTTCTGCAATATTCATGAAACGTGTAAGGCTGTATGTACAGATGTGATGATGTCAATGTGCGTCACACCGTCCTGTGAAAACAAATGTTCCCCTAAGATAGATTTGTATCCCAAACTTTTTTCTTTTTTAAGGATATGAAACTATGATAATGATGTCAGTTCAGTCATGGTTCTTTCCCAAGACACAGGGAGTCATGACAGAGCAGGACACGATCTGATGGATTGATTCTCTGTGGATGGGTTTGCACATTGAACTGATCCCTGAGTGATCATCAGAGGTTCAAACTGACAATGATCAATGAACTGTAGATCTGAAATATTCAGATCATGTTAAAATGCATGTTCATCTCTGTCATTGAGTAATGATGTTTCTAAAATGTGAACCTTCAGTGTTTCAGCTCTTCAGGAAGCACAGCTGAACGGATCAGCAAGTGTGGTGGCAGGTGGGGTGGGGAATCTCTGGACGCACCACATTTTATACCAAACTGACGCCCTTTCCATCTTGGACAGTGAAGCAAAATCAGTCAAACTGAGAAGGGCAATGGTAACCTCACAAGGACTTTGAACTGCAGCGTCACTGTGACACTAATCAGACAAACGGACAGAAGTGGTTTGGTCCACAAGGAGCCCACCCTCCACCCTCTAGTATTATTGATGATCACCAGGTCTCAAAGAAGAGCTCCAAACACAATGGTCCTGGAGGAGCTGTGTTCTTAATCTCTACGGTATCTATCAATGTTGTCTGCAAACACATCAGCTCTGAGCTTCTTCCTAGTTCTGAGAGACGTGACCAGTGTTTCCACTATCAATATTTCAGGGTGGCGCTGTGCCCCTCAAACCTATTGACATTTGTATTAAACTCTATACCCCACCACCAAGGCACATAAGGGAAACCTGGTGACAATACCTCGTCAGCAGAGCGACACTCTGATCTCGGCAGGTCAGCCAGCAGAAGTTTAGAAGAGTCTACGTTGGGGGTGGTCGGTGTTCCTGCAAGGTCCCTCACAGCACTGCTCGTCGAGTTCCTCTGCTGCAAATCACAAAGAAGATCATTCCAAAGGTTGATGAGTCTCACTGGTTGGACAGAGAAAGTCAAGTGACCCGAATGAGGTGTCAATTCTAGCTCTTACACTGACGTGCCAAAGCCGCAGTTCTATGCCTGTCCCCACCCTTCAATCGGCATGAGGCTTCAAGTGTTCCACCAGAGGTTACACCAGAGGTTCCTCATGGAGGATTATCTCTAATCCTTCAAATCCATCTGACAAACACCAAGGAAGCTGAAGATTACTGGCTGTGCGCTGATGGCTTAAAGGAGCAATTGTCCAGATGTGCTTGAAAGACCGGAAAGACTATTCCTGTTTGTAGTTTACTCTCAGCAGACGTTGGTTTGTAGTTTACTCTCAGCAGACGTTCATTGGTACTTTACTCTCAGCTGATGTTGGTTTGTAGTTTACTCTCAGCAGACGTTGGTTGGTAGTTTACTCTCAGCAGACGTTGGTTGGTACTTTACTCTCGGCGGACGTTGGTTTGTAGTTTACTCTCAGCAGACGTTCATTGGTACTTTACTCTCAGCTGATGTTGGTTTGTAGTTTACTCTCAGCAGACGTTGGTTGGTAGTTTACTCTCAGCAGACGTTGGTTGGTACTTTACTCTCGGCGGACGTTGGTTTGTAGTTTACTCTCAGCAGACGTTGGTTTGTAGTTTACTCTCAGCAGACGTTGGTTGGTACTTCACTCTCAGCAGACGTTGGTTGGTACTTCACTCTCAGCAGACGTTGGTTGGTACTTTACTCTCGGCTGACGTTGGTTTGTAGTTTACTCTCAGCAGACGTTGGTTTGTAGTTTACTCTCAGCAGACGGTTTTTAGTTTATTCTCAGCAGACGTTGGTTGGTACTTTACTCTCAGCTGACGTTGGTTTGTAGTTTACTCTCAGCAGACGTTGGTTGGTACTTTACTCTCGGCTGACGTTGGTTTGTACTTTACTCTCAGCAGACGTTGGTTGGTACTTTACTCTCAGCAGACGTTGGTTTGTAGTTTACTCTCAGCAGACGTTGGTTGGTACTTTACTCTCGGCTGACGTTGGTTTGTACTTTACTCTCAGCAGACGTTGGTTGGTACTTTACTCTCAGCAGACGTTGGTTTGTAGTTTACTCTCAGCAGACGTTGGTTGGTACTTTACTCTCAGCAGACGTTGGTTGGTACTTTACTCTCGGCTGACGTTGGTTTGTAGTTTACTCTCAGCAGACGTTGGTTTGTAGTTTACTCTCAGCAGACGTTGGTTGGTACTCTCAGCAGACGTTGGTTTGTAGTTTACTCTCAGCAGACGTTGGTTTGTAGTTTACTCTCAGCAGACGTTGGTTGGTACTTTACTCTCAGCAGACGTTGGTTGGTACTTTACTCTCGGCTGACGTTGGTTTGTACTTTACTCTCAGCAGACGTTGGTTGGTACTTTACTCTCAGCAGACGTTGGTTTGTAGTTTACTCTCGGCAGACGTTGGTTTGTAATGTCAAAGTTCATCACCACACAGAAAACTCCTCTGAAGAACTGTTGGTTTATTTCAGTCAACAAAAACATACAAACGGGAGTAAAGGTTAAAAGAGTTCTGTGGATGATGGAGGCGAGAAGCACTGCCTGCACACATCCTTCTGAAACAAACAACAATGTGCAGAAAGGCGGTTGTACACATGAACAGATGGCGAGCTGCCTGTTCCACCAGCTCAGCTCAGGATCAAGTGTCTTTTCTATATGCCAGCAACTGCATGTATAGAGGCAGTCCTGTAATCAGCGGGGTTCCCTGGTGTCGCAGCAACTGCTTCACACCAGCTGGGGCAAAGGCTGAAGATGGCAGCAGAGCCGTTCTTCTCTTCAGTCTATCTGATCCTGGTCAGGGCCACAGCTCTCCTTTCCGTGTTCTGGAACAAGGCCCGGATCAGACTCTTCACCTCTGGACCAGAGAACTCCAGCGCCAGAGGACCTTTGCCGTCCGCCCACCTGTGGAGGAACCACCGACCATCAGCCAATCACATCACAGGGATGAACATTTGTCCTACTTTGAAAAAGGAAAGTGCTGCAGATGAAACTGATCACCTCTGTGGAACTCAACGGCAGGTTCATCAAGAGAACGTGGACAGATTCATGACCTTCTGCTGGTGCCTCATGCTGATCGCAAAGGTTAAAAGTTCGACCCAAACAATTCACCACTTCATTGGTTTCTGTTCAACGAGTCAACCTGCAGGGATGGGTATGATACTTGGTACCAAACGCTAGTGACAGCACCGAAAAGCAATGCAGATTCCGGTGCCACCCTGACTTGATTTAAGTCATTCGGACCAAGAGAGCTCATTTGACTCAAGTGGAGGAATTTCAGGAATTTTGTTGTAAGTTATTTATTTTTTTACTTATTTCTTAGCCTTAGTTGTATGCATATTACCGTATTTGAATCCATGTAATGTTCCATTTGCACGTCACTAAAAAATCTTTCAAAATAAATAGGAACAGTTTTTGGAGAGTTTTCAATTCTTTTAAGCACTGGAACCGTTTCAAATGTACCAGTTTGGCGCCAGTATTGGATGATACCTATCTCAATCTACCTGTCGACAATCTCCTGGAGGTTGGCCCGCAGCACAATGACCAGCTCCTTGAATGTTCCCCACTTCTTCACGTACAGGGGAACTTCCTCCTGATACTTCCTGTTCC
The DNA here is from genome assembly GCA_037832705.1 of Centriscus cristatus. Classification (NCBI taxonomy): domain Eukaryota; kingdom Metazoa; phylum Chordata; class Actinopteri; order Syngnathiformes; family Centriscidae; genus Centriscus; species Centriscus cristatus. Next base: position 6,405 of record JBBMJM010125319.1, read on the forward strand.
CGTGTTCCTCGGCCAGAGGGATGAAGACCAGCGGACCTTCTTCAATGATAGTTTGGCACAGAGTGTGGAGGTGCTCACCATCTTCAGAGGAGATGTCCTGTAATGATGAAAAGCTACTCAGAGGGACGTCCCCATCATCTTCAGGGAACAATCAATCATTGATTCGACTGAGGCTTTTCACATCATTTTCAAATGGTTTGTGTCAAATACAAAAAACTCAACCTGTCAGAGAAAACATTCATCAACTGACTAACCCTAACTGAGGAGTGTGAATATACGAGTGGGTTACAGAGTGTGACAATGTATCTGTATATGAATACAGGAATATATGTACAAGTCAGTTCCACAGTTCAAACAAATGGACCACCCCGTACTCATGGGGGCAGCTGGCAGAGCTATTCAAAGAAAAGTTAAGAGACTCGTTCGGTGAGAATCTACCAGATAAATTAGCAAAGCTGTGAGCAGAGGCGTTAGCAGAGAAGCTAGCAGACACGTCAGCAGAGGGGCTAGCACATCTTCTCCTTCTTTCTGTCAGTGACGCTGTACTGTTGCCCCTACTGGATGAGTCCATTCGGTGACAAAACTGGAAACTCAGTGGTGTCTGCTGCTGGTCCTCAGTGAGCACCCGTCAGCCAGATCTCTCTCTCACTCGCACACTTCCAGACTTGGAACCTTGACCTCCGACTAAGCATGAGGTGAGAAGTGAGTGCAGAAGCACACAAACCTCCAGCATCATGATCTTGCCAACGGTTTCGGTGAGGGCCGTGTTCAGGAGGCCTCCCATGGCTTTGCAGTAGACGCTGACGGGCAGAACGTCCTGCCACACAGTGCCAAGCTGCTTCAGTTGATGGATGACCTGCAGCAGAGGAAACCGTTGAAGGAGATGTCTTTCATTGTCATGTCGGCTGACGTCAGGGTGGGTTCCTCCTCCCACCTGTCTCACAGCCTTGCTGGCTGCAATGTAGTTATCCTCATCATCCAGGTTGCGGAAGTTGTGAGCAGTGGAAAGTCTCTCCAGCAACTCAGCTCTCTGGACGTTCAGCTGCGCCAAGAAGCACTGTGCACCTGAGAGCACAGGTAGGATGGATCAGGACAACCTGCAGCATGTGACGTCAGAAGACGTGCAGCACGTGGATGTTTTACCCAGTTTCCTGAATCCGGGCACCATGTCCACAAATGTGGCCACACCTGTGCTGAGTGGTGAGGGTAGGTGGGCTCTGAAGCGGTGGCCCAGCGTGAGAAGGTGGTGAGCCAGGTACATGCAGTTATTATGATGGATGGCAGCCAGGTGAGGGAACCTGAGCAAGTTGTCCCTGAGCAGAGATAGGATGATCTGCAGGTCTGCTCATGTTCTCTGTTGTGTTGTCTGTTCACTCTTACCTGTGGTATGTTGGTACGACATCATAGAATAGCTGGAAAATGTTCCTGACGGTGAAGAAGAGTTGTAACGCACTGGAAGAAGAAAACAGGAAGTTAATTCACCGCGCCAGTCAAACCACTCATCACTCGTGAAGGCTGTTGAGTGGTTTGCAGCACGTTGATGTTGTCATGGACGCGTACCACTGCCTGGTGCTTCCCACAGCCTCACACAGCGTGCTGACAGCCAGCTCCAGCAGCTGCTGCACACACTCACTGACGCGACACGCTGGCAGACAGGAGCTCCACGCAGACAGCTGCTGGAGGTTCTCCAGAGGATTCATGTCTGCCTCCTGCTTCACTTGCACATCTGGAGCTGCCGCAGGAAGCTGAGGAACATGGAGCTTGGAGTCGGGCGTGATCTGACCGAGGAAACAGGTTTGTTTATCCAGTCACAAGTTCATCAACAACTGGACCATATATGCACTGCTGTGTTCATCCATTCATGGCTCAACACCAGTCTGCTTCAAGATGGCCGCTCAGTCGTCAGCAACTGTATCCAGCGGTTTGTATGTGTGTGACTGCTTGTGTGTGCATCTGTGTGTATATGTGTACTGTGTGTGCGCGTGTTCTCGCTCTGTGTCAGCAGACATCATGTGTCCTCAGAGGAGCTCACATAAGTTGTATAAGAGCATCAGACAGCTAGCACTCGCCACATACCTTGACTGTGTTGTGCATCTTAGAAGTCATGAGTTTGCGCGCGGCCACAATGACGTCTTTGCACTTCCTGCTGGCAAAGTGGCAATTGACATTCCTGGCATACCTGAGCAGGTCGGTGGAGTCACGCTGCAGGTAGCTCATCTTCTGCAGCGCCTCCTCAAACGCCTCTGTTTCCTTGATTACCTGGACAAACCCAGAGAAGACGTGAGACGTGAGGTGACAGACGTCATCAGCTTTCCTCAGCGGTGCGTACACTGGTGTAGTCCTCCAGTTGGCTGCTGCTGCTGGGGATGGAGTGGAGCAGACACTCGTGGATGATGCACTGAGACATCTCCTCCCAGATCAGATCCCCGACCAAAGCTGACAGCGTCCTCTCCCCAATGGACACATCTGGAAAAACGCTTGGAATGAAAAGTGCTGATCATGAACGCATCTGTGCTTCTGACACACATGGATTGGATCGTACCTAAAAGATGTGAGTGCAGCGTCCTGAGCACCAGTAGCAATTTGCTGAAGACCTGTGATGGAGTGGAGTGCTCCTCCTCCTTCTCCTCACTTTCCTCCAAACAATGGAATGCCAGAACAGTTCCTTCACCCTGCGCTTCACTCACCCTCACCAACAGCGACGGGTGCATCACCAACGGCTTCAACACATTCTTCAGCAGCACTTGACCTAAGGAGCAGCAGTTGTGCTGAGCAGGTTCTACTATCCTTCAAATGAAGCTCCCAACAGTGTCATTGCTGTGTCTGGGCTTACTGAAGAGCTTCATCTTGTGCTGCAGGTCTCCCTGGATGGCCAGAGCCTGCAGGACAGAGCGCAGCAAAGCTGCTGGTTCAGGCTGAAGGTCCTTACTGCCAGCGTGGCTCAGGTGAAGCTCCACCTTCAAGAAGGTCTTGAGACCTGCAGGCTCTGGTTGGACACATCAGACGGTCTCTGCTAATGCATCAGCAAACCTACCACAATGTAAAAGTAGAATGTCAGCCATCTCACCCGTTGAGGATGGTAATCTCCAGATGATGAGACGCTTCCACTCATCTCCTAGATGGTATATTAAGTTCTCTCTCTGCACCGTCAGCTCTGAGCTGAGCACACAGAGTAGTGGCAGCTGCGACATTTTCCAGCTCTTCAGTGAGTCAACGCTGGCCCTCGCCTGGACGCAGAGTTCAACATAGAACCAGAACACACAGCAGCAAAGTTCTCAGGAGCACTAGGAGGAACGGCCTCCACTAACAGAAAATAACGGTAGAAGGTCTCACCCTTTGCAGCTGCTTGGCTGCTTCCACATACTTCTTATCTAGCAGGACTTTGTTGAACTCCTCCATGGCGCTGTGAAACTGAGTGTGACACAGAAACGTGTCAGTTACATTTTATGTAATAATGTTTGAAGACTGTGGCTGTAACTCAGCCACCACCTCAAAACTCATGTCTTTGGGCAGGCATATACCTGACTCCCTCCATTATTGTTGCCACAAACTCCTTTAAAATGGGACTATGTATATAATTGTTTTTTAAATAGTAGTACGGTGACCTTGAGTGCCTTGAATGGCACCTTATGGATAAAATGTATTATTATCATTATAAAATTTTTCTCCGTGTGGACGTGGGCTGAGTGTTCTCAGCAAGAGGAACAACAGAATGTCAGTCAGATCCCACTTCACCTCTTCCAGGTGTCCAAGCATCGTGATGACCATCGTGTTTTTCTTCAACTGCTGCTTTAACTTGGTGTACTCAGCCACAGCCACGTGGACGTTCTGCTGCACCTGTGAAGTTACACAACTTTACATCTGCTTTAAAACAAGCCTATTCTGTCACTTGATATGTGTGTGTGTGTGTGTGTGTGTGTGTGTGTCTCTCTCTCTCTCTCACACACACCTCAGTGTCGATGCAGTTCTTCAGTGTTTCCATCTCTTTGGAGACCTCTTTCACCTGAACCATTAGCTCCTCTGATCCCTGAAGACTTGGCAAGAAGTCACTGTAACACTTGATGATCATCTCACACACTTCCTCCTATACAGAGAGAGAAGAGAAATGACAGAGCTGTGTCGAATGTCCCACACGGGGACCAGCTCTCTCGCTGTCAAGTCAGTGTGTCACTGTGAATACACAATACTTGTGTGTTTGTGTTTTAGCATCCATGAATCAGTAAGAGTTTCCTATTAACAGTGTACGATAAACGCAAATGTGGATCAAGCATTGTAAAAACTCAACGCTGACCGTCGTCTCCGGTTGTGTTCAATCCACATACGTTTTTTGTTCCTAACGCATTGTTCACACCAACGGCACTTTTTCAGTGTTCGCGCTGGCTAAATAATGCTTACAAGCTAACGGTTCGGTTTACCTTAGTGTCTTCAACCTTCCGCGACATTTTGCTTATTTTACTGGACAGATCTTCTTTTTCCAGTTTACCGGAGCTGGCGAGTACTTCCGTCACAAACGACGCCATGTTCCACTGCAGCGTTCCAGTGTTTATCGGTTCAGTGACAGCTCACCACTTTAGGACCCGCCAGGCGGTTTTATTGGTTCCGAGGCGGCAACATGTCATCATCGTCCCGCCGTGGACTTCTTCTTCTACGATCTCTATTATTGGTGACATATGGCGGGCAGGTTAAATCTTTACCGCCGCCAAACATCCGAGTTTGACTTCCACAGTTGGCAAACTTCCAATAGAATTTGTCGTATTCTTATGGGGTATTTGTATCGAAGTTACGGGAAACAAAATCCACTGTTTTTCATTCACAACTCGACAGACGGTTAATTTTCTCTCCATTGAGCCGCGTTGTATTCCTGCAGGTGGCGGTAGTGGTCATGCACCCAGTCCGGCTGTGCCAGATACTCAATCCCGAAGAAGACCGGCGGCATCTCCGAGGCAACGAAAACTATCCCGTATGTTGTTTATGCTCGACAAGACAAGGAGCAGCTAACGCCGCTAGCTAACTAACGCTGCAAGTTAATCGACCATGCGAACTAGCTAATGCTGCAGGTTAACACTTGCTAGGTAACGCTGCTAATTAACCAACCCTTGTAGTTAGCGAGCACTCGCTAACACGGGTACAGTCATGAGTGACTGGTACAACACTGACACCGGAGAAACCGTGTACCGGTCCCGAGATTCGGTCCAAAACCTGAGAGTGAGGTACGAGTCCTCGGATTAGCAGCCGCACGATCTTTGTTTATCAGTTGTGTTAGTAAAATCCTGATTCTAACCCTTCTTCATGACTCTGATTCTAACATTTTACATGACACTGAACTTTGTGCCCCCTGAACCCCCAGAGTCCATTTGGAGAGACTGACTTCCACCGCTGTTCTGTCCCAGCACCTCCAGCAGCAGGTTCTGTCCCAGCAGAAGGTCCTGTCCCAGCAGGACAGAGGACCTATTGAACTGGAGACCCTGACACCACAGGGCCACGCAGGTAAGACGGGAGCACAGGGGACGTTCCCCTGTGATGGAGTGAAGTGAGTTGTTAGCCGATTTAAGGAATGTTCATGTTGGTCTGTTGTCAGGTGACACGGAGGAGGAGCTGGTTGTTGGCTGGCAGGAGAAGTTTTTCAGTCAGGTAAAACACATTGAGTTTACTCAGTTCACCTGTCAGAGATGTTTGAACACTGTGGACCCTCCACCCCACAGTATGAACTAGAGCTCTTCCAGAATGAGGCAGCATGTCAGACCCCGCTGGACCGGCAGTACCACACTGAGGTCATAGCCCTGATCAAGAACAAAGGTCAACGGAACCACAGGATTTTCACATACACTGATCACGACCGCTACACAACTTGTCCCCCCACCATCCCCACTGTAGGTTCCACACCTTCAGCATCAACAGTGGGTCGGGACTTCACTGGACTTCAGCCTCAGTGTGTGTGTTTTTCCTGAAAGCAGCAGAACAGTGACTTCCTGAAAATGAGCACCTCTGGCCCCACACTCCTGGCTGAGAGGATGAGCAGCTTAAGACATCGGCGGCCGGAGAGACGCACCATGTAGGTGAAGTTCATAGCCTGGATTTCACAGGAACACTCCTTCTCAGTGTCCACCTGTTGTATCTGCAGAGACAGAAGCCTCCCCAGGTCAAAGGTCATCACCTGGGAGCCGTCAAAGGAGTTTGTGAGGAGCAGTCGTGTGGTGAATAATGCTATGCAGACCATGCACATCATGGGGGACCTGGGTCCGCCTGGAAGGTCATGACGTCTCCACAAACAAGGACATTCAACTCATCATCCTGAATATTCTTCACCACGTGTTTCTGTTTTCAGGTTGGGACAAAAAGAGAATGAATGTTTGTTATTCACCATCAAAACTGACGGCAGTGGAACCGTCATTGTCAAACCCGACTTCAACAAAGACAAAGAACCCTACAGGCATGTGTGGAGAACCTATGAGTCTCAGTGTGAACCTTTTACTCACGGTGTTAATGTGTGTGTGCTGCAGGATCATAACTGCGGGTGAAAAGAGAGAAGTGTGGTGCCTGATCCTGGAAAACGTTTCACCAGCCATGAAACCAGAGGAGGAGGAGCGAGAACAGGACATGTACAGAGATGTGAGTCAGCAGAAACACACACACACACACAAAGTGAAAGAACTGGAAACCACCAAAAATATGATCAATGAACCTGAAACATTACAAACCAGAAAACAGGAGAACTAAATGGATGTTGCTCATCCAGAAAACATGAACCATGTGACCAGAATGTTCAGCACTGACTTCAAACTGACAGCAGCTCACACACACATACATCTCTCTGGTGTAGCTGTGTGTGCGCCACAAGGAATATCTGAGGGGCGTCGTGGGACCCGACTTTGAGATGGTGAGTTCACGTCCACATCTGTCCTGATACATTTGTAAGTTTGCCAAGCTAACACCCAGGTCTGAACACACACTCACACACACATTTGCAGTCATCTATTACTGTGTCTTATTTGTGTGTGTGTGTGTGTGTGTGTGTGTGTGTGTGTGTGTGTGTG
>JBBMJM010125337.1:0-25903 GCA_037832705.1 Centriscus cristatus
CACACACACACACACACACACACACACACACACACACACACACACACACACACACACACACAAACACACACACACTCCCAGATGTTTTCTGGTGAGAATCTGTGAAATGATAAATGCTCTAACTGACATTTTTATGAGGTACATTTAAAACAGGAGGTCATATCTGGGCGACACTTGTTCTTCCCACCCTCAAGTGTGTTGAGCATTAGAAATGACCACCAAGAGAATAAAATCGACTTCCATCTTGATCGTGTTGGTCACAGCTGCTGTATTGAAAACATATTTTCACACCTTGTCTGGAAGGAGAATTGTAGCATGTGTCACCGTCCTGTCTCACACTAACCAGTGAACTCACAGCCAACTTTAACAGCCACCACACCATGAACTTAACAAGATGTATGCAGACAATTCATGTAAATGACCTCTTTTAGCCGTGCTGCCGGAATTTACACAACATGTGGATGTTTATGCAAATGATAGTGAAGGAGAGAAAAGAATTCTGTGCTCTGGTGAACCTGTTAAAACCCACCAGGCATGACCCAAGAACCCCTCAGTCTGTGACCATATGTTCTCATAAAAGTTTCCCCCACAACAGACCCCTTTACTCTGGGGGATTAGGACCTTTCCTATCACACACAAGCCCACTGGAGCAAGACCAAAGAAGGAACCATGCAAATCTAATCAGGAGGGAAATTAAAGGCTATTCCTGCTTTTCTGCTGACAAATTTCACATTCCGACTAAAACAATGGAAGCAAGATGTTGATTTTTGCACATTGGGAGAAGTTTGTTGGCAAATGTTTGTGTTTTTGCTCACAAGCTTTTGCACTTTCAAAACGCTACACAAATGGTTTTATTGCACTCATAGAAATCCCTTGTATGGGCAAACTGTGTAGGAAGCACTCATGGTGCAGAAGATGGAGAAGTTTCTGATAAACTCAAGCAGAGAAAATAACCTGAATGAATCGATCAGTCTGCTGAACTGTTTCGTATCACATTTCCCTCTGCAAGAAATCATGTGACACAATGATTACCATAAAGACATAAAGGCAACAAACAGTGTCACGAATGGACTCATTTAATCTAATCTACCTAAAATACATAGTCTGAAGTTTGGTTTTGTGATGCAGTGAAAAGCTCAGACATTTCCAGATCTTTGTAAGGGGAGGAGAAATATGACACCGCTGCTTGTGGAGGGGGAAAGAAAAACAAAGAGCTTTCGTGGAGAAGCACTGGGAAGAAGGAGGCAGCATTACCAAATATCAGGCAAACCTTAACTAAAAATCAAACAGGAACGTCTTAAGAAAGCAGCCAGTGAGTATTTTCTTAACAATGTCACTTCATCAAAAGGCACCGTGTAGTCTAACACCCACTGACTCGACTGTGAAACCACACACACACACACACACACACACACACACACACACACACACACACAAAGTTTTTCAGGCTGCAATCGTGGTCCTGTTTGAAAAGCACAAGGGTCAGTCTGTCTTCTTCAGGCTGAAGGCTCACAGAACGGACACAGCTGGACACGTTTTCTCTGACTCATGACAGGATGAGTCACTGAGAGTCTTTTAGCAGTGTAGGTGTTAGCGGAGATCAAAACATACGTTTTTTGGAGAGGGGGTAGAGGTCAAGAAGAAATCATGGCAGGACAGTACTCACAAATGGCCCCAGTGCTGTTCTACCTTACAAAGGGCTTTGCAGCATTGCCCCAACTCAACCATTCACACTCACATTCACACCTGCTGACGGAAGCTTCTAGACAAGGTGCCAAGCTGCTTACACCTTCACACGCATTCGCTGGAACTTTACGAGACAACCTACACCAACTCCTGAGCCAGTATGGGCTTGGCCAGTGTCCCCGTACTGGGGTATACTAGAAACACAGGAGTGGATTCTTTTAAAACCGATCCAGAGAGGCTTTAACAACAGAGTGCTAACATTACAAGACTAGTAAAATAGTTCTTTTATCTCATCTAAGATTATTCAAAACACTCATGTCATAGCTGCACAGTGGAGAGTAGAGTTTTTCATCGTATTTTTCTGCGATTTTTCGCAAACTTTTTCAGTTGACTAATTTGAAATGAAAACATACTTTGGTTGTCAAGGGAACAGGCATCCACTGTTATTTTAGCATCTTAGTTGGCAGTCACAGCGCAGTCTGCTTGGAGTGATCCCACTGAGATAATAGGAAGAGGTCTTTGATTTAAGGTAATTCCAGGTAATAGCTTCCAGAGAACACCGTTCAGCATCGAGGAATGCAAAGTCATCTGGTCACATTGGTTTGACTGAACCTCGCAAAAGACCTTGCAGGGTCGTCACCCTCATAACACTGGCCCACATTTACATCCGTCTTCTACAGAAAGTTAAAGGAGGAGGAATCAAAGGAGAATGGAAAGATGAAGGGGCTCACACATCATCCCGTGAACCCAAAGCACTTAACTGTGCCTTAATCTGCAGGTGTAAGTTGCTGGCTGGCTGAATGGAAATGAATGGTAAATCACCCTACAGTATTTTTGTTGTAGAGTTAAAGGATTAACATGAAAGATGAGAGGAAAGTGTCTGCTGCCGCTCGGGTTGGCTACGTCTATGGACAATTTAGAATTTTTTTCATGAACTTGAATGAAATCTGTTTAAATGTTGCCAATGCAACTGAAAATGGAGGCAATGCTCCAGCTTCCAGGGCCCTTCTGTGGTGATCTAAGCCAACAAATTAAGAACGCCTGGCATACTTTGTGAAATCCCGTTAAGTATATTGTTGATAGGCAGGGACTTTGTCACTAGGCGGACAATGGCTTCACTCTGTGCTCTTGGGTCATTTTCATTAATTAAGCATAGTGGCTCTCAAAAGCTAATCCAATCACACAGAACTCCTTTCTCACGGTTCCAGGCCTGCTTCTGGATGACTTCAGTAAACCTGCTGCTTGATACCACCACAATAACATGCAATAACCACCCATCGGTAAATCGTCACCGAAATTCTCTTCATTGGTATTTCATTGAATACTTCATGGCGTTAGACCCCAACCCCCAACAATCCCGTTTCTCATGCAATCATTTGCACATGCATTCATCTGACTGGAACTTCCCGGAACAAATCTGTATAAGGGTCGAGCTAAATGATACGACAATCTGTCAACAGCATCCACAAATGGTGAACTAATTAACAACTTACTTTAAAAGGCATGACGATTACTGGCTATATTACTATTCTTTTAACAGCCGTATTGTGTTCTTCTGAAAGAACAAACCGTTGTTCAACGATTACAGATATCTGAGAAGTAAAACTGGCGGACGTGGCTTTGCTAACACATCACATCTGATTATAGACTCCAAAAAATTAGCAGCTGCCGCTTGTCAGGTCTTAATTCCAGTGGGTTTCTAGTTTTCTTTCGCCCAAACAGTACAGGAGCCTTAAATAATGAACTGGTGCTTGGACCTAATTTGTAGATTCCAAATGAATACCTGTTTTTTAAACGCCAAAGCAGAGACAAACAGTCTCTGTTGTTATTGGCCTATAGACTTTTATTCACGGTCAGCATTTCAGTCCTTTCTTGGTTTCACCACCACGGAATGTTTTGTGCCAATACCCTGCTAGAAGTTTGACAGATCCCTTGAGACAAACAGCCACAGGCCTCTTCGGTCTGATGAATAAAACACATTACAGCAGACCAAGATGAAAAGCGAGATGTTGAACGGGGGAGAGCAGCAGAGGTGGAACACTTGGGAAGAGCCCATCTTAGTCTTTTATTTTGTCTCCATTTGTCGGAGGATATTGGACCATTGTGTGAGCAGTAGTTACATGTACTTTGCTGGGCCCTCTGTGGGCCGTGCTATGACCCTGACTTAACCCGACCTGATGGTTTGTGGCGCATAAAAACAGTAAAAGTGTATCTGACTTAGTGTTGAACGATGCCAAAATATGTATTTTGCATGGTGAAAAAGGTAATCTTGTGTGTGTGTGTGTGTGTTTTTTCTCATATCCGAGAAATCGTGGGTCTCCACTGTTTCAGGAAATCAATTAAAACCAGCTGCCGGTAACATCCTGCCTGCCGCACTGACTTCACTTTGCAGCAATGTTATCTTTTCATAACAACTTCAACATGACAAAACCTGCACAACTTTTCCTATTAAAATGAAATACTGCGCACAGATCAGTCGTCCAATGAAACTAGACTTAAAAGCAGTGATGAAGGACACATTTGTTTCCAATCAGGGCAACAACTGCAGGATTAAAGCAGAGGACATCCATAGATGGCGTCAACAAAAGGGAGCTCCACCAACGACCAGCCCTATTTTTACAACTGTCGACTTCAGATTAGTGCAGCTGACACACAACATGCAAGTGTTGATGGAATTTTTATTGAAGCTGGTGACCCAGGCGCTTTCCACCTGTGTCAGGTCACAGATACTCCCACCTAGTCAATGTCCACTCCTGGGCCAAAGAAACAAAAACAAAACTCTGAACCATTTGACTTCATAGGATGAATGAAATTATATTTTTCATTCATGCCAACTGCAAAACGTTCATTCTTTTATGTTAGGTGCTGCAGACTAGAGGCATTGGCATGGAAAATATCCCTCATCTATTGTTGAGACGCTAATTTCCCTCTAGTGAGGTACTGCCTCAAATTCTTGTCCAAGACAATTATTGCCATGAATTACATCGCTGTTGTTTTTTTCTGGAAAAGAAAATCTGTTTCAAAATCTCATGAGCTTACGCAGCCTGGAACTGACCAAAAACTGAGACATTGATACCACAGAAAGTATGTGCTGAGGGTATATCACATCCAACCCAATGTAAATATACCACCCGTCATTCAGATGGTGTGGTGTGCTGCTGTGTCATGGAGATAAGGACGACGCTACGATAACTGCTCTGCTGCTGTTTTCAAAGAGTGAAATGAGGCTGAAACACTGAGTGGAAGAGTTGTGGTGTTGACTGGGTGTGTGTGGGGATGTGGCTGGGTGAGGGTGGGGGGCTGCAGTGGCTCAGGCAGCAGCATCCCTCCGTTTGGGCTACTGGCACTCCAGGGCAATCTTGGGAAAATATTGTTCTGCAGTCTAGCCAGACCTCAGCAGACTGCTGGTCTAACTCAATGTGACATCTACTTTGAATGCAAAAAAAAAAATGGCCCACCCTCATCACACACAAATGTAAAGACCTTGTTTCTCTCCAACCAGCAGCTTTCAGACCCAAGCCCGACGCTCACTGAGCCACTGGGGACTGGGCAGGAACACAGAGGTGAGGGGGCTACAGACTCTCTGTTACCTCCCTGAGGAGTCCCGTGCTACTTCCTTTTCACAAACAAGCTAAGGACCGTAGCACAGGATGCGGGAAGCGGAGGAGCCATGGAGAACCACTGTTTGCGAGCTGGGATCACTGGACGTGTCACACTGAATGGTCTTCAGCAGTTGCTCACATCAGGGTTTGTGAAATGGTGTTTTCTTTGGAGTCCATTGAAATTGTTCAATTAACTTTGGATTTTACGGACCATGTATCTGACCAGCAAGAACATAAAAATATTATTTTTCCACTTTTTCTACAATGAAGTCAAATTTGACAAATGCCGTTCCTTACAATAATATGCAGTTATGAAAACATCACTCAATAATTCTACTTCCCTCCTCAGTTACGCCAACTTACCCAAACAGTAAAGACAGATAGATATACATTCAAATGTGTTCTGCTGTGAGTTAGTCAGATGTCAGTGGCATTTTAATGAAATGTCTATGGAGAAGACTCCAAGGGCTCAGGAGATACAAGGAGGTTATGTGATATCCAATCAGAGTGGAGCCATAACACGCATACTTGTGGAGAAAGAGGAGAAGCAGCTGTTTACAAATGGCCACTTGTTGAGCCTCACTGGGAAAACCTCTGAGGACATTTTTTTGTCTTTATTATTTCATAGATAGACATAGGCGCTTCACCTTCATCACCATCCTGTGGGTAAATGCAGCCCAATGGTTAAGGTTTTATTTTTTTTTTGTTGCTGTTGATATGTAAATGTCATCCCATAGTTACACAGTACAGTACACAGTAATACTGTTGGATTCTCAAACCCGAGTCTTGTTCTCCATCAAGAGATTTAAGCATTGATGACGAAGATGGAATTTTCATTTAACCAGATTTCATTAAGATAAGTTTAAACTTTTGGACATCTTTGTGATGTGATTTGTGTGCTTCCTAAGTGCTATCAACCCCTGCCGCGGGTGGTCAATAGTGGAAAAAAAAAAAAGTCCTGGCTTTTTTTCCTGACTTACTGAATCCATTAATTTAATTAGGTCATCTGAAATACAATACAACAGTGCAGGAGACTCAACGTCACATCACGCGATGTGATCTACAGCAGACGAGTTTATTTTTCATCAGCATAGTTTGTGTCTTTCCTGACATTGTCAGAGGGACATTTGAACCCCGCAGCTCTCATTTCTCCACAGGAGACATTCAATAATGTTGAGGGGGAAAAAAAGAACAAAAAATGGTGTCAGCCTGTGTTTGTCCATCTCTGCTGCTTCCTCTGCCATCCTCTGCCTCATCCTCTCAGTCTCCCCGTATGCCTGTACGATACTCATCTGCGTGTAACTTCAGCTCACTTCCAGCCGCATGAGTGGCGCGAGAGGCTTGTGCTCTTTATGTCTGACTCATTTTAACTGGCTTTATTTAGACACCTCTCATTTCCTTAGCTGTGTCTGAGGCGAGCAGACAACCTTCATGAGGGAACGCGCTGCCGTGTTGACCACATGCTTGAGGCAGGAGCGAGGAGACTCGATGCTCTTATGCTGCTTTTCATCTGTTTAGATAGATTGTTAATATTAGTCTTTATCCCAGGTCTTACTCCTCAGTTCAGCGGATATGATTTGTTTATCGTGTGGAGGATGGCTGAAGGCTATCCTGTCCTTCTTTGACCTGCTCTGCCGCTATCATCCACCCACCGGCTCCAGACTACTTGAAACAAAAAACATGGAACCAGTTAAGCTGCAGAAGGTAAATAAGACTTATGTGATGACTTTGGGAGGAATTCATGAAAAGGAAATACGGTCTACCCTCCTGACGGAATACATATGGCACGTTTAGTCTGGCAACAATCACATTGCACGCATACAGCACCTTTTTTTTTTCCTCCCCCCGTTTGCGTTGGAGTTTACGCAATCTGCTGCTCATTTTCCACATTAAAACCAAACACACTGTGGCGATACTGTCATAAAACATGAAAGAGGAATAAATTAAAAGCGATCTACTGTGTACGAGCGAAATCAAATCGTAATCTAACTGATTTTCTCAACTTAATGAGGGGGTAGCATGTTTAAAAAGAGAGAAAAAATAAGTGTTTCCATTAACTCTTTGTGTGCTCATGTTAAAGATGAATAAAGGGTTGAATTGGATCCTTTTTCTGCCAAAAAACATTTATGCACAAATGAAGTTCAAACTAGTATTATTTGCCTTTTTACGTTTCACAGTGGCACATGACAGTGGCTGATGGATTGGTCCTTTGGTGGCTGAAACCGCTCACAGGGAGATTGCTACCAGATGAAGAGGTCTGAGAGTGCAAAGCGGGTGGAATAAAGAAAAAAAAAAACCTCTCAATGGACTTTTATCAGAGACCAAATGAAGTCTGGTGGGACACGGATGGCTTCGAGTGGCCCCAAAATTGGCTGAAATTGGCCTGATAATGAGATTGCTCATAAAAATCACTGGATATTGGACAATACTTTTCACCCTTTTGCCTAAAGTAACATCTTTGGTGGTGTTGGCCAAATTCTGAGGATGGCCATTTTCAAAGACTACGCGAACCCATCTGGTTTCATTGCTGTCCCGTGGTTTACTTTTGGTCGTGGTTGTCGGGTGGCGGGTTTTCAAGGAAATGGAAAGTACGAAGCAACAGTACGGAAACACAGTTTTTCGCAGAACTAAAAGAAACAGATAATCAATGGCTGGTTTGGACTTCCATCTGTGAGAGAAACTTGCATGATAAAAACAAAACATGCTTACCATTTTATAACAAGATCTTTTTTTTTATTTTGGCATAGATTGACAGCAAGAGGAGTAGATTATGTACGATGGAAAAAGGGGGACTTTTTTTCTCTTTTCTAACTTCACGTTCTCACCCACTGAACTGTGTATAAACAGAGCTTTAATGATTATTTTGGTTGTTTTAACCAGGGCATCGGTCTCTGACATATAGCAGGTGATAATTGTGATGTCAAAAATATGGCTTTATTCACTAATATTGCAGCGGTCTATTCTCAGCCAGCTAATTATATGGGAAAGATGAGAGAAGGAAAATAACATCCCTACTTTTTGGTTGAAATTTTACGTACACTTCTTGACCTGACAGGAAAAATGACAAATCAAAACAATCACATAAGATACAACTAATACAATCCAGATGTTCTGTTTTTTTTTCAATTTAGAGGTCAGAATGTTCCATTAATCCAACTAATATGTAAAATGCAGTTGTGAAAATATTTTTCCTCTGAATATCCTCCAGATGAGGATGATGCATGTTAAACTGTGAACAGTGTCGACTTCCTGATAAATCAGACACGGTTGCGCCGAGATTAAACTTTCGATGACTCGCTGAAGCATAAACAAGGTCTAAAACAAGCAATCGCTTTCTGCACAAGACATTTGGAAAAACCTGCGCGAGGATGATATCACACACAAAATATACAGATCAAGGTCCGGATTGTGACTGAGATCCATAAAAATGTTCTTCATTCAAATCGTCTGCTTAGTGTCGACTGCAATCTCCGTGGAAACATACCGGGACAAAGAGTGATGGTAAACCAGGTCAGCGACCTCCTGCCAGGTCCACGTCTCCTCCGTCAGCTCATGATGGATGTGACCTACACTGCAGCACGCAATCACGCTGACGTTCAAAAGTGAGGCTTCTGACACAGTAGCAACCAGCTCCCACACTGAGACCGTCACGCTGCCAAACTAACAAAACAGCAGCGATGCACAACGGAGACCTTTTGGACACCTGGCTGGGAGCTTGTCGCAGCCCCCGCAGGGTGGGGGGGTAGCACTAGGGGGTTCCGTCTGTCATCCTGAGAGCAGACCAGCACTTTTTTGCCTTTCGAAAGGCCTAGATGCCCAGCCCCCCCACCCCCCTCCACCGTCGTGATCAGCCAGAGAAGAGAGTCAGTCTGGCGCTGGAGCCTTGGCAGTGAGAGGGACGTGTGGTGGCCCCTCCTTTTCACTGGGCTGGGATAAGCCAACGAGTGTGGCGCCTCTGAGGTTCGCGGGCTGCCTCATTGAGACACCAGCTCCATCATGAGCCTATTTTTATTCCATTTTTGTATCCCCCCCCCCATTCAAACTTATGCTACCCCCTCTTTTTTTGCAACTTGCCATTTGGCGTTCTGTGTATCTCCTTAACTCTGTCATCTTCTTCCATGTTCAGCTGTGCTTTGGCCTGAGTGCACAACCAAGCTCAAGAATGAAAAAAAAACGAAAAAAACGACAACATTGGATTCAAACGGATCCGAATGTTTACTTGCTTTCCGTTGTGCTATATTTATTTTGAAGTTTGAAGACGCATTTTGCCAAGATGGCAAAAAAAGCTTTGACATTAACCGTGGAGTGGCCGTGCTCTTAGCGCATCTGCATCGAATGCATTTAGAACCAACACAGCCTTCCGGTTTCTCATGTTCCTCGACGATTAAACTAATCCCAACATGTAAGCTATTCCATGCAGTCACATTGAGAAGAGTAATTGTCATTCAGGTTGCAATCTTCTTCACACTGAGCCAAGAATAAACAAGAAAAGTCTTTGTTTGCGCGCTAATGCCCCAAATGTCAGGATTGTACTTTTGACAGACGGGATCACTGTATTTAACCAGCTTATCCAACATGTTGAGTCAATTCACGTACAACATGCTTATGCCGGCTTTCAGGAAAGGTTTACCATTATAAAGCAGCTGTCCCCCATCAGGAGTCCCTTTCGACAGAGACAGTGCCGCATTTGTGCCATAAGCCATTCTATACAAGCGCATTGTGCCAACTTCTTTGACATTTTTTACAGCCTGGCAACAGCGGGTTTGTGGAGTGAAAGGGGTCTAGACCGGTCTTCAAAAGAAACCTCATTAGCACGCCGGGTTAAGAGACACATGGCATGAAGGATACTGATACTAGAGGGCTTGTAAATAAAGCGGCAATTAGGGCTGGTCACCAGAACTCCTGAGACAGAGATCGTATATCTTACAAAGTTTTCCTCCAAAAAACTCCAACCTGTTACCTTTTCATTAGTGTTGGAGCCCAGTTGGAAAGTCCAGGAGATACTTTATTTGAATGCGATAAATCGGCTCTCCTGACAGCGTCACAATCGCTCTGCAAACAAGCCACACTAAATGAGGTCAGTATCTCAGAGCTCCTGGGAGCCGTCTGCTCCGAGATGAACTCATTTGAATAATTCACTTAGCAGACGAGCTTTAACATGGAAAAACTATGAATCAATCCATCTGTTCGGACACTTTGGAAAAAAAACTTTCCTGTCTTTTTTTTTTTTTTTTTACATCTAATGAGCTAAAATATAAGAAAACAAAAGGTGATGAGTTATATACTTTACTTCTTTGTTGAGATTGGACGGGATTTGAATGCTCTAAATTACGTTGGTGCAGTGCTGTGCAAGCAGGCAATTGCCTCTCCTTCATCCGTACAAACACACACACACACAAACACACACCACTGCCATGGTGTTCGTTTCCACTGGCTTCCTTCGCTGCCCACATCTGAAGAATCCCTGGCTTAAGCAGAGATCGGAAAACGAGCCTACTGTCCAGCGTGCAGACAGCAATGGGAGCATATCATGCCACTCTTTCCAGTTGGAACACTCTGACGTCACATCATTTAATCCCACTTCAGCGTACAGCCCACGCCTCGGGGGTGGGGGGTGGGGGCGTGGGGGTTACACACCAAATCCTCCACTCAACCCCTCTAAGGAGAGGAGAACCACTGGTACCACTTTAATGAGGCTTCTTACACAGAAACAGTAATGAACTTCATAGAAAACAAGAGTGAGGTGAAGTAAAGTTACTCCAAAGCATAAGATGTCCCTCACAATTTCTTTATTCACAAAAGTTGACTTTTATTCCAGCTCCTACATCCATTCATGAATGGTGGTGGTAACCAGTTCCAACACAGGCTGGATAAAAGTAGACAATGTTCCTCATGTGTTAGGTGTGAGTGTTTTGATTATTATATGTATTTACAAGGAAACAAAACATCAACTGGCAACCTAACATAGATTTCCAGGTTACTTACACTTACATCACGCATATGATGTTTTTTTTTTTAATCCTCCTTAAGGGAGGATCCAGCAGCGTTCACCAAAAGTGACCTGAGGAGCTGATAAGTGGCGACCGATTTTCAAAGGAGCCTTATTTCCATAAATTTCATTCCTTCACAGACCTGGCCAATCGACCATGACACGTTTGGAAGCTGAGCAACATGAGCTGTGGTTGTTTATTTCTCTCTCCTCGCATCGCTGCGGGTGTGCGTAGGGCAACCGGTGTTAGGACAAACTTCTTTCCCGACATATGCTCCCATCCTGCCTTGTTACGATCTATCACAGAAGGTAAATTTCATTGCTTCCAACTCAAACACACATAAAATAACTAGGTCAGTTCAGTCATGGATTGCATTCAGACCCCGCTCAACTCTGGGTATGAATCTGCCTTGATTGAATCATCTTCTCCTGTGTTTCAAAGCCAAAACACTTTTCAGCTTGTGTGCTTTGGCGTCATGTTCATCCATATTTCCCCTGCCGGAAAAACAAATCCTGCAGTTCTGTTCCACCTTTTCCAGTTTAACAGATACGCTAGCAGACAAACCGCTGAGTGAATATTCACTTTCTTTCGCTGAGAAAACACTTTTTTTTTTCTTACCACCACTAAGGAGGTTCTGTTGTTGCCAGCGTTTATCTTGTTTGTTTGTCTGTTAGCAAAATAACTCAAACAGTTATGATGGAGTTTAATGAAATGTTGAGTAAATGCTGCTAATGGACCAGGACCAGATGATTAAATGTTAGTCGTGTTCTGGAACCTTCTGGATCCAGGAATCTGTTGAAGGATTCTTACTCATTGTAGATCGGGACATTCTCAGCATCTGTGTCTAGAACTCCACAATAGCAGCAGTGGACTGTCTCTGTGGACCAGTGGTTAGTGTGGCCATGGGGAAATTAGTAGCGTATGTAAGCAAGCTAGCAATTGTGAATATGGGCCAGTCCAAGTCTCAAGTATCGTCACCTTCTCGTTGATGTTCAGAGTGGCCATACTTGACATGATGGTCCCACCAGTCAAATATCCCAAGAAGAAGTTTCCTCCTAGTCTTTCTGTCATTAAACAGACCCAATAAACCACTGGTTCCTCTTGCGGGTTTCCATAGTATTCCACAGACCCGGCAAAGGCTTTGTCCTCTCCAAGATCAGTTTTAGCTGCTTCA
This sequence comes from Centriscus cristatus, assembly GCA_037832705.1. Lineage (NCBI taxonomy): Eukaryota > Metazoa > Chordata > Actinopteri > Syngnathiformes > Centriscidae > Centriscus > Centriscus cristatus. The sequence continues at coordinate 12,453 of JBBMJM010125337.1, forward strand.
CAGGAAGATAAGACCTGAACATTACTGTGGTGACTCAAGGCAAAAGGGGGATGTGAGATACACCAATGTTTCTGGAGGGAAGTGTTTTCTGGACTGATAACTGTTCCTCTCCTGAGTGGAGAAACAAATTGAATCTAATCACACTGGAACTTCATTAGGACGTGTTATCACAACCCACGAGAGCTGGGAGGGTGAAGGAAGTCCCCGAAGCAAGACAAAAAGCAGGGACAAAGACATGTGGGCAAAACCGGAGGTCGGGAAAGAGAAAGAAAAGGGGTCTTGTGAACTCTCTCCCATGTCTGTCCTCCATGACAGATCCAGGGGCCCAGTTGCTGACAGCAAGTGCGTATGAATGTCTATGGTCTCTATGTCTGTGGGGTCTGAGGAACAGACTCATACTTGGGGTATGACTCACTATACAGGGTCCAACTGCTGGATCCCAGACGTTTAAATGGCTATCTGATGGGTAAGACTTGGCTTTTGGTTTGGGGTTAGAACTGGGTTGTTTTAGGTATGTAACTGTGATTAATATACCGTAAGCCATCTGAATATTGTGTTCACACACAAGGTAAACGTAGTGTCTCCAGCCAGGAGATTATTTCTATCTACAAGCAAACATCCACAGAGACGGCTACATGTTCCTCCTCGTGTTGATGTCACTATATGATAGCTGAAATACAGACAAACTCAGGAAAAAGACCTGGGTTGATAGCCAAGCCTGCATGAGCTCACCTCTACAGAATTCATTTAATGTCCTACATTGTGTAAATACTTCACCACAACTATGATGGAAAAACAGCCACTTTGGGATGATTTGCCTGTGAAATCAATAAGGTTTCTAGTTGAAGCAACTCTCCAGTCTCCCTCATGTTCCCCCCGTACTGCCATGGCAACAAACTACCACTTCAGCCTCATCTACACACCACTTCTGCACGCACACTGCATGAGGTAAATCACCTCCTTTCCCTCTCTCAGCATCTGCTTTCTTTCTCACTCTTCCTCTTTCATTTTCCACTGCTCTGAACAACTCTTATTATTCTGTTGTTTTTCATCCATTATTGTGAGCGGCGACTTCAAAACACTGTTGTTGTTTTTTTCTTCTCTCTTGCCCAAAGGTAATTTGAAAAAAAAAAAAAAAAATGTCTCATTTAAATCGCCATTGTTAAATCTTTGCACTATAATGGGACTCTAAAAAAAAAAAAGTCTGTGAAGTGTGTACTGTCCCACAGCAGCAGTGAAGCCCCACCCCCCAAAAAATCTTGAACAAAAACATTCACAATACTTCTTCTGTGTGTATGGGAGTTAGTGTGATGAATAAAGAGCGGAAGCAAAGGGGCAGAGGGTGACTTCACACTTGAACAGCGTGTTTACATGTCATTTTACTGAGCTGCGGGGGGGAGTGAGCCTCCCTAAGAAAGACGTCCTTTCAGACATCCACGGAGGCGGCAGGCCTCCTCCACTAATTCTACCTCCTGTAATACGGTTTCATCCTGGATGAAATGAGGATCATTAATATGCTTGACGTAAAATAAAAACACTGAGAGGAAAGCCCATTAATAAGGGTAAAAAATGGTGAAACAACAGCGATGACAGACATGGTGACAGGGGAAAAGCACTGACTGAGACTTTAGGCCCAAGATTATTTTCTCATTCCTCACACACGCCATGTAAACTTACTTTTAAACTTCAATGTCAAAGCACTTCTGACAGAGAGAAAGCTTAAACACTCACAAAGTCTGGTGGCACAAATGTAATTCTCCGACCTTGCATGTGGAGAGAATTAGAATATGTTAAGTCAGATTTCCTGTTTCTTTTGGGTATACTCGCTGATGAGTGCCATTTCTAATGCAGCGCGAAGGAGAACCATTCCCTCCTTTTAGGGAAGCAGCGGATCTGCAGCGAATACCTTGAAGAGCCAACATGTACTGCAGCAACATCTATATTAAAGTGTGATTATGAAATGTGAAGTGATTATCCACCCAGCAGCAGAATAACCACCATCTCCACTATCGTACACTCTGTTTGCTTTGGAGACCACCCACCCACCCGATGGAGATTACCCGGGAGACTAGAAGTTAAATCAACAGCGACGCTGGAAAACTGCATTCATGTTTGATCCAAGCTTTTATTGTGCAAGTGTTGATAAAGTGTCTGCGTTGTTCGTTTGCACTGTCCAGTCTGTCAGGAGATTATGACAGTTAGCATTCCTGATGGAAGGGAAAATGTGACTCGGGTAATTCCCGTCATTCCCCTCAACAATATCTGCTCAGCAGTTAAAGGCTGCACAGTGAAAAGCTCTACTTCAACCTTCATAGATGTTCACCCCAATGCATAACGTAAGGCCATTACCTCGCTTCCAACCCTTCAGTTAGTTTGATAACATGGAATAGGAGACAGTCTCTGTCCATTTTACAGCAAATGTCATTTTGTAGATGGATGAAGAGTGGAATGTTTTTGATTTCCAGTGAAAGAGTTTCAATCTGCACATCATTTCCAGCATCTAATTTACTGCTGACAGCCCAAGTCTTGCCAAAAAAAAAAAAAAAAAAGTCAAAACTCTCCTGTTTTCTCATGCGGGCTGTGTCACTGCCATGTCCGTTAACATTGTTGCCAAAGTATAAAAGGAACATGCATCAATTATGTGGAGAGGGTGGCTATCACTGCGACCAGAGACCATCACTGATGCATAGACGAGCAGATCGGAATGAAAGTGGCAGAAAAAATATATTCACTGACACATCGCAGAAATGCAACAGAGATACTTAATTTTGTAGTTGCATCAGGGACCTGAATTTTATCAGGCATCATTTTACGGTATTCACCGAAAAGAGCAGCCAGGTTTGAAGGAGGACAGCTGAAAACAGATGTCTGGCCGTCTCCAGGTCTGGCAGTGATACACTGGTGAGCGCTGTTTGTCCGTTATCCAGGCTACTGGTCTGACATCCACCTGTGTGCTACAATTGACTTTCCTAGACAGCTGCACACACTGCACACTTTGAGCCACTTATACATGACATGTTTCTTTCATACATTCTCCGAGGGAGATCCGCAGTCTTTCTACGGCGTGCGCAGGGCGATGTAGTGATATAAAAGATGAAGGTCCACTCTTTTGATTGGATCAAACTGCTTGGAAGTCGAGCTTTTCATCTACACCGGAATGCTGAGAAGGTTAGAGAGCACTGATGGGCGGCCAAACTCCTATCCGCGCAATAATTTTTTTCTGCTCCCGTCTCCTGTGTCGACGCTTTGGATCCCACAAGATGCATTAGTGAGGCAATCTGGGAGGGAACCCAGGATACTGATTAGAGAATTTCTTCCACCCTAAAACCTTGCCTACACAGAGACACACACCCCAGTGCCTGGCTTTTTGTGTGCCTGCTTTGATACCACATCACACATCCCGAGTCCTAGACTCCTGCATACCAGCTCCTCTTAATTACAGCAGAGAGTCCCACTGCTCCGCGGGCCGCCTCTGAGCTCCTCGCCACGCCAAGCTATACACAACAACCTAAACAAAGATTTGGCCTCTCAATGCACTGGGTAAAAGAAGCAGCACACCGCTCTCAACGTAGCCCCTGCAGACCAAATTAGCCTTATTGATCGGAGAGCACAGTCTTGCCGTAATTAGTCCCCCCGTTAAATCGTTGAACAACACCGTAGCACTCAAGTGGTTTGTCTCCTGGTCTCCAATATAGATGCATCACCTTGAAAGGAGGTGTCCTCCCATATGACGCAATTTCTATGATGTGTGGTGACGGTTTCACGACGTGCAACCCACAGCGTGAGGGGAGGACCACCGTGGAGCATCAGTGCACTCAGACTGGGCGTCGGGTTGGATCAGGTCTGGGTGCCGCTAAGTCTGAAACCAAGACAGACAACATCGGCTAACCCGAATGTAAAAGTAGAGCATCTCTTACCGCAAGCCTCCGCTTCGCTGTGGTTTGTACTTCTCTCCCTTTTCCCTGTCTTACAAGGCTTGAAATAACATTGTACTAAGAATAAAGCCACACGCCCATCCAGAAGAAGTACCAGCAAATGGCTAGTAGGTTGACTGATAAACAGCCAGTCCTTCAACTAATCGATTAATCACTTCAGCACTGATAGGGGCCAGAGCGCTTGAATTTGATACGCTATTTGGGTGATTTTTCTTTCGGAAACTGTTTTTCATGTAAGACAAGAAGCCAGAGTTAAACACAAGCATCTGTGCTGTGGTTAAAACATGGCAAAATAATGGTTTTAATCAGGCCAGTTTCCACAAAAATCAAGACAAGATCTTTACTCACTTAGCACGCGTGCTATAAAGATGCACCGCAGTCTGTCACAGCTTGTGTTGAGATGTAGGTTCCTTTAATGCATTCACCCATATTATACACACAGTGAAATAGAGCACATCACATGAATAGTCTTTGACTCAGTTATTCATTTTAAAATTTAGGAGTCCTTACCTTTCATAGCGTCATATTTGTGCAGACTAGCAGAGTAAAGAGTAGCATCCAGCTAAGCAAGACTGCATATGGTTGCTGCTGCTTAACTACTAACACAGCTATCAGTGCTAGTGTAGTTTTCAAACTAATATTGTTGTATGTTACCCTGTTACTAAACACTATTACCCATCTCTCTTTGAGAGGTGAAGTGCTGGCTGATATTGGTGCTCCACCACCTTCACATTCATAATCAGCCTTAAGTGAACTAATGAAGAACAGAAACGGAACGATCTGACCACACACCCGGGAACAAAAGTCTCTCTTTCCATGAGCTTCGTTGGGCTCAGTAACATTCTTGTAAATCGTTAGTTCAACTGGCAGCCAGTGCAGCAGCAGAAAAAAAAGGGGGACTGAGGTTGCTGGCAGACGAAAGCGATGCATTCTTTGTAAACAGTCGAGTTCTGGATATGGAGGCAATTTGCTCCGTGGTTAAGATATTTTAGAGCTGTGTATATATAGTGCATGTTTGTCTGTGAGGATGCACTCTTGTCGTGAATGCAACACATTGGCTGTTGAACATCCACCATTGCAATACCTGAACCTCCCCCCACCCCCCGTTAACCTGGCAAGTCGTCACTCAGCGCCTGCTTTCCAGTCTGGTGGTTCCTGATGGACAGCAGGAGATTGTATGGATGATTTAGTGCAGATTTACTTTGGAAGAGACTGAATATCACCAGCAGATGATGCTTCCTGATGCCCAGCTTGTTTCGCAAAGCCAACTGCCTTGCACATGTGCATGAGGACCACGGACTGTGAGAACAGACGGCTTGGCAGCCCCCGTCACAGCACGCTGCCCTGCCCCCCCGTTTCATTCAGCTCTCCAAAAAGAGGAGGGAGGCAAAGTGAATAAGTGTCTGTGTTTATGGAAGTCGTGTTCCTCCGGAGACCATGAAAGCATACACACCTGCAGTGTGACTTCACTTTGTTGCACATTTACAAGCACGTCTATCTCGCATCATCAAATTGGATAAGCCTTAGTCTGGTCTGACTGGGACCCACAAGGCAGTATGTCCACGACACTCCGGGGAGCCCCCGAGCATCTCGAGGACAGCAGATGTGCTGCTCTCACCTGCTCCAAACCACATGTCACCACTCTGGAGGGATCCGGGGGAAGTGAAGAGGTGTTTCAGGATCATCAGGGAACATAGCAGTGTGGGAAAAGGAAGTCTGGAGAGATAAGAGGTCTAAAGGATAAGGACTGAGTGTAAAATGCAGGAAAGTGAAGACCATCCCACCCCTCGGAGGCAGAAAACAGAGGTTAAAGCAGGGACTAACAGCTGCAAGAGACTGACTGCACCTCTGGAGAGTCCGTGTTGTTTTCTTTCACCAATGACTCACGCCCTTTCATAGACCTCCAGATGGGGCGTGCAGAGGTCGGCCTCACCTGCAGCAGACGGTCCAGCAGACACCCTGCATTATTGAAAGTTCTTTTCCTGGAAGAGCGATATAAGCCCATCTTCCTTCCTTGCCAGATGTGGGCAGGACACCCCTCCGGCAAACTTTAAACTCATAGCTTTTCCTTCTCAGCCAGCATCCTCGTCAAAGCTTATACGGACCACGCTTGCATTAACACCGCCTACCGGACACCTGCCGATTCATCCTCGTGAATCCGACCCAGGTGCTGGTTGCACCCATGTTAGAATAATACAGACAGGACAAAAGCTGCTATCCTCTAAGAAGTACAAGACGTCTTAGACCGTTTTTTTTTTTTTACTGTTATTGGGAATGAAGTCAAGTAACAAAAGTTTGTTATGTCTAACGTGTTACACGTGTCTCAATTTCATTCAAATATCGACATAGATAGTGACATGACCTCCGTTTTCGCCCAGTACTCTTGACTCAGTGTGTTTACCCGTTTATTTAAGCACGCAATGTATTGCCATTTCTAGCAGTAAATTACTGGAGGCAAATGAGAGGAAAAGAGGGTGAGGCCCAGAGACAGTAACAGACAAAGATAACCTGGAAGAAAATGAACTCTGATTGAAGATGTGCAGTGTAACTTTGATGTGGTGACATTGTGCGTTTTAACTTAGAAAGGAGAACTCAGGGAACATCCATCATCTCTGTTGTTCTCATCCCGTTTTCCATGGGAAAAAAACAAAGACCACAGGTTACTCATCTTTTATGTATTTTGCAACATTATCTAATAAGTTATACGCTCTTGTAATAATCATTAATATTAGAAATGACAGTATAGTTTATTTTCTTGGACTATATCTGATAATAAACAATCCTAAACTGATTTTTATTTCACAGCTCAGTGTTGAAGTAAAAAGTTAAAGCTGTTTCCAAAGCTGATGTTTGACCACCCACGGCTTTGGTTTCCCCATAACCAACAGAATTTCCCGCCCATCTTCTGTATTCATCCCTAGAACATTAAAAATCACACCACAACTCGTTCCCCTTCCTGAGCTGTTGGAAAGAGAAGCAGCAGGTTGGCTGATGGACGTCGGAGGACAGTAAAATGCATTCAGCTGTCTCCTGCTCAAAACTTTGACCTAAGCAGCTGGGCTCTCTCCAGATGTGCATCAGAGCTGATGTTCGCCCCAATGCCCTTGCTCAGCGCCACCAGTAAGTGCTCAAGGAAGTATTACATTTACGAACGCATTAAGCAGCACATCCAGTTTCCTGCAATTTACCACTCCCTGAAAATAGTGTTACACCACAGAGCCACAGCGAAACTTGGTAGTTAACAGGGAAAAAGAAACACAGGAGACCAAAAGCAGAGTCAGCTCGCCCCGAGCTAAACCGATCTTACCGGCAGACACGCCAGTCTGGCATTAAAACACACGAGTGAACATTTCCTTCACTGCAAAGCCTCCACAGAAAATATCTGGTGAGAATTGATTACATGCTTTTGTATAAAAATACCAAACTTGCATCTTCACTCATTTCCATACTTAGTTTCCCTTATAAGCTGTAATATATGAACGAATACTTTCCATTCGAGGAGATGAAGTGTAAATGTGAAGAAAAAGGCTGAGCCAACAGGATTCAGTGCATATCCTACGATTGCTTCGCTGAGCTTTAGGTCTGGTACGAGTTAGGAGTGTAGTTTAAAGCTCCGCACTGAGGGCGCCACTGAAACATTGATGAGAAACATTCTGTGGAGGAGCTGAGAACTACAGCGAAAAACATCAACAAAAAGACTTTTTGTTAATTTCTTTCCCAAACTTTAAATCATGCCACTTGGGCTTGTGATTTTTAAAGCAAATGCGGTGGAGGTGCTCCTGCAAAACAGAAGTGAAGCCTTTCAAAGTGGAAAGTAAATTGACTCTGATTAAACTTTATCCTCTGTGTAACACATCGGACATTATGAACCAGATTACAAAACAACTACAACAGCAGCCACTTGTATTCTGCAGCAAACACAGTCGACATCGTGTTTCAAGTGACTGGAATCTGAGCTTTTACCACCTGTGTGACAGTTGCCAGGAGGTGGTATTGTACTTCTGAACAAAGAGACTGTGGAAAGGGTGAGACTAGCATGAAAGAAACACATTCTTTCAATCAGTCATACTTTCTCTGGATTCTTTATTCCCCCTCATAGAGCGGCTGCTTTTATTTGGCACGGATGGGGAAGTGAGTTGAGTGCCACTTCACGGGGGCACGTTGCTCTTTCAAGGATGCCAGCTTTATTATCCGCCACCTTCAGTCATTTTTTTTTCTTGCCTCACTGTGTGGAAATATTTGAGTGCATCTGATTTTAAGAGCCGACACTGTGTTGCTACAAATTGCCAGGAAGTGAACCAGCACAAAGAGAATGGATCATATATTCCCATATTCTGGAGTTTTAATGCGAGAGAACAGCAACTGTCACTTTCAGATCAGTCAGATTATCTGTTCTGTTCTGATCTGTTGGTATTATTCACCGAACCAGCTAGAGTTCTGGGGAAGATCCAGTAGCTTGTATGACCAATTTGAGTTCATTTAAAATGTGTATGACCACTCATCTTTCTGTTGCCGATGCAAGAACCACGTCACTAATTTTGAATTTGTGAAGATTTGTGGAGGGGTTCTTTAAAGATTCCTCTGAAATTAGAGGCGGCAATCATGTTATCGATTCCAACAGTTGTCAATTCTGCTCCTCTTGCTTTGTCAAAGTTCACAACAACCGAGACAAAATTGTAAAAGTTGCACTCAGAAATGAGAAATTACAAAATGCTGGCGCCTTCGTTCACAGCAATCAGAGGTAGAGTCATATTACCGAGGAGGCCGCCGCGATGACAAACGCTCCTTTCTCTCATGAGCAACGGGGGGAGGGGGTTTTAAAAATTAGTTCTGTCCTTTCCTCACACCCAGCTAATGAGAAATGAAGTGAAATCAGATAAGAATCTGGAGAGGGACAGACCAACGGACAAACGAGGAAGCCCCCGCCCCCCTCGCTCATGTCACCTCCGTCACTCATGCCAGCACTTGTCAGGCCTCATTTCCTCTGCAGCCGCCTTGAGACCCCCTCTCGCCTTTCTACTGGAGCCAGAACGACCTCCCAAAACAGACAGAGGGACAATTCTTAACAGAGACTCGCTGTGACCGAACAGAAAACCTCAACGATATGAAGTGTCAATGCAGCGCTGACACAACCAACGGGAATGTTTCATTATTTCATAAGTGAAATAACACATAGGAGAACCAATGGGGCTCTTCAAGTCAAAACAACCAAGCTTTGCATTAGTGACCATTAAGATACAAAGGCTGGCCCATTACTTGTCTTGACATCTTGTATTCTACTTCCATATCGCTTTTCAAAAGCCTTCATGCTTGATGGTTAAATGAAATGGCCTTCCAGTAATGGTCTTTATTTGATCTAATTTCATTTGATTTCGTTCTGCAACAGTTAAATAATGCAGTGTAACAGTACCTCATGCCTGCATGCATGCTAACTTTCCACGACATGTGAAATACGACTTGAGGACGCTATCATGCTCACTACAATAAAACAAAATGATCAATCACACAACTGTTGACAACAGATCACTGACTTAACAGTTCTATTTAAAACGAGCAGCATCCAGACGACTTGCAAAGTATGAAAGTGCATAATGGAGGATGGAATTAGTGATGAATCATTAAACAGATTCCACAATGCAGCTTGTAGATTTTATGTTTTTCATGTCCTATTTGATTTCCCCTCTCAGGGACGACCTATTTTTCTCTGCAGCCGATCTAGCATGTTAAATCACAAGAGTGATTGCTGTTAATAAGCTTAAGTTCTTATTTTTAGTTTTAGTTTCTTTTCCATCCATCATATCTAATCACCAAGTCATCCATAAACTGAGTGATGTATAGTGGAACTGGAGTATCACAGCCAGACTATATTCAAGAACTGCTGTGACCTCCTGAGGATTAAAAGACTGATATTAATGATCATATTATCCATGTGATGTTTTTGTCAACACTGGATAAATGAAAGGGAGAGACGTTTCAGGTGAAGAGAAAAAGGCAGTCAGATGTGTTGCAAAGGTTTTCATGGGTTTAAGCTGGCACCCTGAGTAAGAGAAATCTTTTCTCACATGGATCTGCCAAGCATCATCCAGGCCGGCCAGAGAAAGGAAAGAAAACTCCTGTGCACTTGGACCTGCGAAACCACTGATCAAGTGAGTTGTACAAGATGCCGTGAGTGTGAAAAGCTTCAGAGGAAATGTAAAGGTACGAGAAAATGTCAGACCATCTTTGTCCTGGGAGAAAACTAAACATGGGTTTCAGATATTTTCATAGAACATGAACTCCAAGTCACATCGGAAAGAGTGATCATGCTGTAGCTCTTCACTTCTCCAAAATACACAGTTTTAATCCTTCGGTTCACTTTCCAAATTCTATAATCAATTTCAGAACACTCCTCTCTCTCCTTATCCTTGTGGTTCCTGTGATTTATAATTAGGGGACCTCACACAAGAAACCCTCGTAGCTTCTATTCCTGCATTCAAGCCAGGAGTCGCGGTAAGGCCTGCGCCTCCCTGCACCCCTCCCTCTCCCAAGGCCAAACCCTGGGCCAAGATCCCGTCTGCTGGGCCCTCTGCCTGGGCTGCGCTCTCCATCCAAGTCTTTGATCCATGCAATACTACTGCGCACACTCGAGGAACTGAATCTGTATGAATCTCAATACTTGCTGACTTGAGAAAGCAGTTTGAATGAAACATCTCAGCAGTCACTGAGAGTGCTGTAATTTGTCTGAGCTTCAATTCATCGTGTAGTCAATAGCCATTTTTTCTCACGCTCAACTGGCCTAATTAAGATGCCTTTTGAGAGTGAAGTGACATCTATTTCTTTGGGTAAAGCCCTGAATTTGTCTCTGCCTGTGAATATGTGAAAACCCCCTTTGTGCATGGACTGACAGAGGACTTTACACAGCCTCTTTTACCTTGGAAAGTTTTTGAGGGTGAAGGGGAGGACAAAGCAGAGATCGTCTTCACAAAAATCTGCAGGTAATTCCTTACCAATGCAGCAATGCCATTAAAAACAATGTCATAAAAAAGTGACAGACCGATCCCTTTATATTTGCTGCACTAAAAAACACATTACACAGACTAAAAAAATACATCTGCAAGAAAGGGTCCTACCTCAAGAATGCAGGTCCCTGGAGATGTGTCCTCCTTGATAGAAACATTGTAGATGTTCTTCTCAAAAACAGGCTCGTTGTCATTAATATCCTGAAGCACAATGTGGACCACTGCAGTGGAAGACAGGGGCAGCTTCCCTCCATCTGTGGCTAGTACAGTTATACTGGGATTGGGGTTCTTTTCATAATCCAGCTGAGAGAGAGTGGTGATAATCCCAGTAATCGAGTCTATGCTGAACCAGTTTGAGGCAGCACCTCTGTCTTTTAGGATGCTGTAGGAAATGTCCCCATTGGGCCCCTGATCTTTGTCTCTAGCTGTCACCTGCAGGACAAAGCTCCCTGGAAACACCACCTCAGGGATGACCTGCCTGTATACCGGCTGGTCAAACAATGGAGGGTTGTCATTCACATCCGTCACCTGAATAATGAAGGACGACTCAGCCCTGAGAGGCGGCGTGCCAGAGTCCGTCGCCATCACTCTCAGCTCATACATGTCTCTCTCCTCCCGATCCAGAATCTTGTCCACACAGATCAGATAGATAATGTTATCTTTAGTTGTCAGACCAAATTTCCCATCACCTCCCTCCAACGACACATTGACATTGGCATATTCCCCATAGTCGGGGTCGGTGACCGAGATCCTGGCTACATACTGGCCCGGTTGGGCGCCTTCGGAGATTCGCGGGGAGCCATCTTCACTGAGAAAGATAATAGTCATGGTGGGTTGGTTGTCGTTGTAGTCTCTAACGTGGATGGTGACAAAGGCGTTGGTCACCTCTGGATGTGTTGCGTTGTCCTGTGCTTGAACCACCAGCTCATGGACTCGCCTCAGCTCAAAGTCCAGTGGCTTATTGAGGGTGATGATGCCAGTGCGGGACTCAATGACAAAGTAATGGTCAGGATCGCTTTGTCTCCGGTTTATCTCATACAACACCATCCCGTTATCACCCTCATCAGCATCTGTTGCAAACACCTGCAGGATGTTGCTACCTGGTTGGAGGTTCTCAGATATTATGGCATGGTAGCGGCTCTGATTAAAGAGTGGAGCGTTGTCATTAATGTCTTGTACGATAACATCCAAAGTCATCTGATCAGTCTTTTTCGGGGAGCCACCATCAAAGGCCTCCAACGATAAAGTGTAGGTGGACCTCTTCTCTCGGTCCAGAATGGCATTGACCACCAAGTCCAGATAGAGAACCTCGTTGCTTCCTCTCCTGGTCTCCAACGTGAACGCTTGGCCAATGTTTCCATCTTTGATGAGGTAACCTTGTGTCGTAAAATGGCCTCTATCGGCGTCAACGGCCGGTTCAAGGGGAAACCTGGTGCCGATAGCTGTCATCTCTGGGATTTTAAAGGTAGCCTGTTTTTTTGGGAATGTCGGAGTATGGTCATTAATGTCATTCACCTTGATGGTCACCTCCACTGTCACCCCCGTCATGGTAACCGCAATGAAGTTGTACCTATCCCTCAGTTCTCTGTCCAGAACTTTGGCTGTTTTAATAATCCCTGTGCTTTCGTCAATGTCCAAATCGGTGCCCACGCCTGTGCCCTCATGGTCTGAGATGAAATACAGGGATGCCGTGATGCCAGGAGGAAGTCCTGCACTTATGTCACCAACTATTGTGCCTGCTGGTTGTTCCTCATCAAGCTGTAGGTCAAGGGTCCCCAGGACCATAGGGGAATGGAGTGTTACAAGCTCCAGGGCCACATACACCATTAGCACTATCCTTCTGCTCCACCAACACTCACGGTGCAAAGGATCCATTACAGACTTCCCAACACCCTTGGCAGCTGTCTTCATTTCGGCGCCGTTCTTCAAACCTGTAGACACACAGAGGAAAAGCAGAGAAATATCAAAACCTGACAACAGCGGAAAACTAAGAAAAGGTGCATTATTTCTGTGGCAAAATGGCAGCGAGTTTAGTTTAGTTTAAGGAAAATACGTATGTGCCATAAAGCCTTTCTCACATGTTTTGTGGGCACGGGTCCCAACCACAGCACATACAACAGAACCTGAACAGAACATTTTCAGACACTTCTTACTTCACCTAATAAGTCAACACCTTGTTCCTTCGACATATGTGAAAGTCCTTTGCTAAAGAAACATCAAAACCGCAGGCTGCAGCATACTACCTCAGGTATGGCGTCTTTGGCGGTCATAAGTGAACTCTAATTAAAACAATGCAGGTCCCTCTTTCGGTGCAACACGAGGTGATATCGCCACAGCAACTCTCTCTCTCCTGTATTTCAAGTATTTTTATGAAGCTCGTTCTCAAATAGGTATTAAAACTTTTTAAAAAGTGAAAATGACAACAGGCATTGCCGAGAATGGACAAAACAAGACATTTGTGTGTGTGTGTGTGTGTGTGTGTGTGTGTGTGTGTGTGTGTGTGTGTGTGTGTGTGTGT
>JBBMJM010125356.1:0-13435 GCA_037832705.1 Centriscus cristatus
GAGAGAGAGATAGAAAGAGAGAGAGCGAGAGAGACCAGGTGGTCGATGGATTTGATGCAAAACACGTACTGACGACATCCGAGGCCGAACGGGACGTGTCTGGAAATAAGCTGCCTCTGCCTGCTTGACAAGAGTTGTAGAAAAAGACTTTGGTGTGTGTGCGCTTTGACTGACTCGGTCACAGGAATTTATCTCTCAGCACACCCCGTTTCACTACGGGATAAACATCAAATGAATGGGATTTGAATGTGACACCTGGAATTAAACAGTAAACCCGTGTCTGAGTCCACACGTAGGCGGTGTGGATGAGAGGTGACCTCAGAGGAGCAGACACACACTGATCTGGGGGCTCGATGAGGAATAGACCATTTGTACATGATTATTTGATGACCCTGTAGACCACCGCAGAACCACTGGGGGCGCTGATGAGGCGCCGTGGACCAGGTACGACTGCTTGTTTGTTTCTGTGTTTGGACGGTTGTTGGCGTGAGAGCTTTGTGATGTTTGAAGCAGACGAGAACCACATGGGCCTTCGTGTCGGCCACTGATCATAAAAACGGCGTATCGTTTGATCACTAGTCCGAGACCCCGACTTCCTCTGTCCGTCTGACGGCCGGCGACTCCTGCGGACAAGTATTTGACACCGTCTGCATGAACGGGACAAACGTGACAACACAGAGCAGAACCGGTGCCAAGAAGCAGATTAATGTCCCAACATCCTCTCCCGGCCCTACACACACACACACACACACACACACACGTTTGTGTCCGTTTGTGATTTAGTGCAGCACAGATCTGTCCCAATCGGGGAGAGAGGGGCAGATGTGGAGCGATCTGCTGTCTCCTGGACGGCCCCTCCCCCAAAACCAGCCCAACATACAGAGTTCAGTGTGAAACAACTGATCTTACACGTGCTGGCAGATGGGATGTGACCGTCTCTATAACGCCCGCACCCACCACGAGTCAGCGCTCGTCTTCCTCACCTTCATACGTTCCTATTTCAAGTAGCGTGCCGCACTCTTCCAGTTGGAGGAAGTCGTCCACAGACAGGAAGTTGTAATCGACCCCTTGGACCTCTCCGTCTCGAGGGGGGCGTGTTGTACCTAAGGACACAGAAACATATAAGGAGTTTATAAGGCGGCCGAAACATGCAGAGCGAAGGAGGAAGATGTTTTTTAAACATGACGACAGTAGCAGATAGTCTGTATATCGTGTATATGAGCATCCTGATGAGTGAGCAGTCCAACGTTCAGCCTCTTTGATGGTTTTCTCACATGACAGACAGACACAAACCATGTTCCACAGAATCAGAGGTCCAAACCTGTCACCCTTTAGTGAAAAGGTTTTTGTTTTTGTTTTGTTTTTTTTAGGATTATCAAGGTTCTGATCTACTTGACGACACGTCTGGTCTTACGTTGGATGTTGATCATGTTATTTTCATGGACTCAAACATTAGCCAGTGTCCTCTCTGTGCTCACACACACACCGACATGCGACACTCTCTGCCCCTGAGAAGTGTAACTGCACCAGAAAGGAGTCTTTGTCCGTTGGAGACAACAGAAGCCAGAGCACAGGAGCTCTGATCCTCAGCTTGACTGATGGTGAACAGAAGACCAACACTGCTGCTCCACGTGTGACTGAGGTTTGTCCAGAGTTGGAGGAAGTCGACACCACACAATGCAGAGCAGAGCTTTTGTATCTCAAAAGGGGGATGAGATGCCAGATGGTTGATGGGTGTCGTAACCCCTCTGTGATCAGGACAAACATGCATATCGGAACCTTCTTTAAAAAGTAGCCCGGGTCTCTCTGGGTTTTGTTGTTCACCCTGACACATTTACATGGAACATCTGTGGTCGTGTGAGGCGTCGTCCATCAAACACAATGGACGGAGAACGACGCGAACACAAGGCTCTTTGAAGTGTTTACCTGAGCCTCTCCGATATGCAGCCGCACACTCCACCCCTGAGGGTACATCCAGCCAACACACACACCTGATAATGAGCTTCTTTACCATGCACTTCTCACGCTCCGGCTGCCATCATCGGACACTCGAGTCATTGCTCGAGAAAAACAAATCCCTCACGTGAAAACAAAAAACCACAGTGAAATATATAACGGGCCATTTTACAGCAGAGACACACAGGCAAAGTGCCGCTTTGTATTCACCTCAGTGGACCGAGAGGAGATGAAAGTGAGGTTGTCTGGGAGCTGGAGTCATCGGACCGGCTGGTCCCGTGGTGGATGACGGGCTTGTTATTCCAGGCTGTTCCCTCAGGCCTCCTCTATACGATGATAGAGTATTGGACACCTCCCTGTCATTAACATGGATTTGTGAGCCTCAGCGATGTGTTGCGTCATCACACAGCTGGTTGGACTGTTGTCTAAAACATCTTCCATCCTCCAAACGGATGTGTGGCGCCTGAGGTGTGATGTTTGTGTTTGTGTTTCAAAGATTCAAACTCCTCATGGAGCAAGACACAGTTTCATGTTTTCTTTGTCTCCTTTTCCCGTGATGGGATGATGTTACACGCTCGTCTTCAAGATTCCAGGAGCAACGACGTTCACCAGAACAGCTCGCACTAAGGCACCGAGCTTAGACCAGTTCTGGTGACTTTGTTTCCATAGCAACGATGTGCCGTAAAGTCGGCCAGCCAGATAAACCTACTGGAGCACTCGGCTCTACTTGTCTGCAAATGTCTGGTGTTGAATTTGACCATTTTGTACGTTTTTGCAGTGACAGTGATTCTGTTGTAGCTTTAACATTATTAGCATTCTGAAACCATCACATGGTGTCCAGACCGGAGGGGTTCGACCGGATGGTTCAACGTGCAAACTGCCTCGTCCTGGAATATTAGCTGTTTGTTTGTGGCTGCACCACAGAGCTGAAGCGACACAACGTGTCTGCTGGGCTCTTCACCGCTGGTAGCCGAGAAAATGGGGCGATGCCTGAGCCACTTTCTTAGTCACGTAGCACGAGGATATGCTACGTCACTAGTAGCAGGGATATCATCCTTTCAGTCGCCTCTGCCAAAGCTTGTGGTAAATCAATAACTTAGTGGTGAATCCATAATCTCGCGTGAGGCGTCTGCCTCATGCTAAAGAAGTCAGTGTTTTCTAGGTTCTCGGTATATGCTGCCTCCTGTTGCTTCGGGGTGGAACATTCATAAATTGTAGTTCCTTCAGATCCAGCTGCAAACGAAAAAAAATATACTCTATCTGGAGCATCATCTGCAATGAGATTTATAAAAGGGATCCCTACCCCCCCCAAAAAAAAATAAAAAATAAAAAATAAAAAATAAATAATTACGTTGTGAAACTTAAAAGCTGACATCTCCATGCTCAGTTTCTTGTGCATTACTTGGATCTTTTAGCAGTTTAAAGCTGGATTAGCGTGCAGCTAAAACCCCGACAGCCAACAGCACATTATTATGCACAAGCAAGCTGAAACCCCAGAGACAATGACAGCTGCACGTCTAACTTCACGTTCTGATCACATTGTCACAGAGTACAGACGAGAACCCAGGCAGATCCACAAGGGACAACACAACACAACACGTCGTTACTGCCACGGCTGTAGCTAACAACTACTTCCAGTTCCATATTCCATTGGACATGTGACCAGATCATGAGAGGAGACACTGAAACCACCTTCATGATTCTTGGGCAGTCCAAGGCAGTGAGAGTCAGACGTAGGAATGTGAGGATATCTGCTCCTATCTTCTACTGATAAAGGGATTATTTCACTCGACTAATTGATTTAGCTCTAATTAGCAGTGCGAGGGGTCAGAGCGGTGCGGTTCAAAGAAGAAACACTGCACAGATGAATCCATTCAGTTCTACCACAGACAGAGTGCTGGGAGTCTTTGATATCTGAATCAAAATCAAAATCCACTTTCAGAGATAAGTTCTGTCCAAGAAGCCGCCGTGTGGCCCGAGTGTGGCTGGATTCAATACGTCTAGTGTCTGTAACGATGAGGTCAGGACCCTCTCCTCATCGTCAGGGGACTGTCTCCGTTTGCTCTGGTCACAGAGACAATGACGGCGCTCGCACATAAAAACACAGTCAGTGGAAATGAGTGACCTTTTTTTTAATTAACAATAAAATATTCAATATAATCAACATAACTGAAGCTTTTATAGATACAATAACACCAATACCTTCTCAGGCTCCACAGTAAATTAAAAAATATCAATGCTGCGTCTACTGATCTGCCCCAGAATGTAACCGGTTCTTTATCAGCAGACGTACGAATGTCATCGGACGAGCTCGGCTCGGTTCTGTTTTTCAAAAAGCTCCTGTGACACGTCGTCAGATGTGCTCCTGAAGAGCCACTGTGGGCGTCAGTGGGTAGTTCTACTTAGTCAATCATGGAACAGAGACACTTTTCTGATTAATGTCACAGCAAATCATCGAAAATGAGAAAACATGGAAACATTGTGGTCGGGAGCTTTGATTTCCAGTTGTTGCACCAACTGGCACAAGCTTTCCTCTCGTGGCTCCGATCATAATTTGTGTTTCTCAGATTGCATCTGGCTTAGTTGTCAAATATTCTCAGCGCCCTCGCGCTTTTCAATTTCGGTAAAGAGATAGAAAAGCAATTCACATGATTGACTTACATCTGCCAACTTTTTCCAACAACACCACACGCGCAGCCCGGACATATGCCTCCCTCTGCCAACACGTCACGCCACGTGTCGTCATGTGTCGGGTCAAACACAGACGTGTGTTTTGACTCTAGTGATTTGACGAAGGTGTAAGTCTAAAACGGTGTCGCTGCCGCTGTCCACCGGTGGGTTTACGAGACAAACGGAGACGCTGAGGATGTCGATGCTGCTAAAGATGCAACCCAAATGCTTCAGTTTCGTGAGGGGTGGGTCAAGACGGGTGTAACAGACACATGAAGAGTCACATGACACCCACCGACACCCGCCTCTGATCAAACACTCATTCCTATGACCATCCAACCGCCCTCCTGATCCCAAGCCGTTCTTTCCTCTGTCGTCTCGTCCGTTGTTCGTGCTTCCGCTATATGATCTGTTTGTCTGTTTGAGCGAGTCTGCCTCCAATCCAAAAGGTGTTTTGCAGACAATTTAAAGTGTCGGGAGGAGGGGGGGGCACTCCACTGCTCAGCAGTGATGACTGAGACAGACGCTTTCCACTGAAAGGTCCTTTCGTGCGATTTAAACGAGCCTACGAGACGATGATTGGAGCCTCGGTCAAATCCAATTTGTGAAGACAGTCTGTCTCGTGCTTGTTGAGAATTGATCCGTCAATCAACCGAAAAAGAGTCCCTGCACACGTGCGTCCATTTCAGAGAGTGCACGACGGCTGATGAGTGCCGGCGTGAAATCAGATCAATGTTCGATCGATAGACAGTGTACGACGGGATTGCTGTGTGTGCACTTCAGTAGATACGTGTCTTAATATTTGTATCTCTAATACATAAATGCTGCTCACGACTCATCATCAGAATTCTTTCCTGCCACATATCAGCATGAGCATCTGTCCAAAAAACCCTTACGTGTGTCTCCTGTGACTGGACGTTCAAACACTGAACTCAGGTGGTAACGGAGTCATCTGTCCAACACCGTCTGAGGCGTCTGCCTGTTGGCTTTTGTTTATGCAGCTCGACTTCGACCAGGTTTGACCGCGGCACCAGAATGAGATACGTCTGCGTCACCAGAACGTAGAGACAGGTGAGTGAATCACCCACTCCGGACCCCGCTCCTCGGCTTTCTCCGGCTGGATGGAGCTGATTTATCCCGAGTTACACAGCACTCAAGCCGCTTAACACGTTTACCGGCATTAAAGCCTCTTGTCTTGTCTTTAGTCGTCAATGGCAGCGGATCTCTGACCGTGGTTCTGCCTTTTACAATATTCTCTGGTAGAGTAGAAACAGTGTTTGTAGCAGGACAAAGCGTGGATGTTTGCGCCCGACGGCAAATTGTCATCAGTCGGTCCCCCGTCAAGTAGCAGGACAAGGGAGGGCAGAGCCGGGGGGGGGTTATCTGCCGACTGGCGGACGGGAAACGTGGTGAAAGAGGGCGAGGTCGGTACGGACACGTAACACAGTCCAGGAAAACCAATCACCTAATGGGAACGTGAAATCCCCAGCTCAGCGAACAGCTCCGGTTGTCTGACAAACAAACCGCAGCCGCGGTCCTCCTCACGTCCCCTTTATCTGGTCGGAGCATCGTGTTATTGAGTGCGCAGCGTATCGCCCTCACAAGGAGGAAGCCGGGGGTGAGCAGGCATCAGACAGGTATCGATCTGACGGTGCTAAAGGGACAGAAGAGCCCAGGTGACGTCACGTCGGCCGCATGCTCTGTCCGTGTCTGTCCGAGCCCCTGTGTGCCGGGCTGGGACGACGGCCCCATTACGACGACAGGAAATGGTTCTGAATGAAATGCGGATTCATTCATTCAGTCATTCGTTCATTCATCTCCTCCTGTTGCTCCGGTTACGGTCGGAGCCGTCAGGGTCCATGAAGGACAGATTCAGTCAACTTCAGCATGATGCCGGAGGAAGCTGGAGTACCTGGAGAGAACCCACACATGATCTGTAATAACAAACGTTTTTGTAATATCCATTCACAGCACGTTGTGCGACACATTAACCGTAGAAGGGACTGGAACCGTCCCATGTTTCCTTACATCTCGCCTCCTTTGCCATCTCAGCTCCCAACACCGGGGCAGGTTTACAGTAAACACGCCGACGGAGGAACGAGCACCAATCAGGGGCGGCGGGCACGTCCACGCGTGTGTGTTTACACATACGCGTGGACTATAAATAGTTGGCCATGGAAGTTGGTTTCTGTCCTCGCTGGCAGTTCATAAAAAGCTCTGGAGCGGGGGGACGTGTGTCCCTGAAGCGGCCCGTTTCAGTGCCTTCAATGACCCACATCCTGCCTCCCCATCGCAGGACACACGCTTCATAAACTGGGACCATCTGAAAGTGTCCCACGTCGTTAGTGACAGACCTCGGACAAACGTCTTCCCCTCACGCTGGGTGGACCACCACCACGGGGGAGATCAACCCCACAGAGACAGACACCAACTCATACGTCAGACTGGTCCAACACCCGGAGGAACAGCAGCTCGGAGGACAACCCAGATGATCGACTGCAGCTCGTCAGGCATCTGTTCTGACCTTTGACCCTCCTTCAGGACGAGGAAACCCTTCTACCAGGAGCTGAAGGCTGAAACGCCTCACAGAGAAGGCCCCTTTGTGGGTCCTCTCCAGGTACTCCAGCTTCCTCCAACACAACGGTAGGTGTGAATGTGAGTGTGAATCTGTTCACAACGTTCACAGCTGGGATCGGCTCCAGAACAACCGTAACCGGAGCAACGGGAGGAGATGAATGAATGATGGAGCCTCTCTGACCATCAACGGATGGACAGACGATAGATCCACTTCCTCCAGAGCTGTCCTCTCCGGTCCAGTGACACACGTCATCCGTCCACGTCGTCTCCTCCTGGATTCATGAATTAAAGACCAGCACAGCAGCTGTGATGAACCGTCTCCTGTACGACATCCTCCACCATTAACATTTCATCAGCTGATACCAGGACACAGTCGACTGTATTTAGTGTGTACGTGCACATGCGTGACCGTATGTACATCGGCCGTCCTCGCCACACAACACGGAGGCCATCTTAGATCCCGTTTGAGGGAAAAGCAGATTCTCGGGCCATCTGGCTCCTGAATCTTTTACAATGCACAGAGCTCATCTTTGACTGTTTTGGCAGCTAGAAATACACCTTTTTTCATCATGACATTTGAATCACATTCCGTCCAATCAGACACGGCGCTGTGACACGAACACCCGGACGGACAGACAGACACAGACAGACAAACAGACAGACAGTTTGGAGGAAATTGTCGGAAATTATACACAAAGCTAAACGGCAAAAAATCAAACTGTTTCTTAATCATCATTTTGTTTTTGCGTGAATATGAACGAGCGACTGCAGCCCTGTGGGTGGGGGTGGGTGGCGCTGGGGCTGGGGCTGGGGGTGATGCAAGCTGTGTAAATCTCTTCTGAAAGGGAAGCTGCTATCTGTGGAGGTCGAACTAAATATTTCATTCATGCAGCGAAGTCGGTGTTTGTATTGTCTAAAAGGGACTCGGCCTGAGCACAGCGTGACCTGCTGCGGCCCCCGCTCAGACCCCGGACCGTGAAAAGACGCTCGTGTCCATTTTCTTGAAGCCCCCGACCCATCAGTCTGTGTGGATCACGCACGCGGACTCAGTGTTCCATGTGCATCCTGTGCGCGCGGTGTCACATGAAGGATTGGTTCGGTCCGTCACAAAGAGCCTGCAGGGTCCCACAGCTCATGAACAACATGTGATCGGTCCCCACGCGAATCAAATCACATGAGCGGTGAGTGATGAGCGGAGACGTCACTCGTCCAGGCTGCCGCCACCAGCGCTCTGCACGCTGTCCACGGGGACGACCGATGGACTCGACCCGCTCGACAGACTCGTCCGTTTCATCCTGACCTCTCGCTTTGGTCACTACAGTGGTTTTATTGTGAGGGAGGAAGCTGCTGCGGAGTCTCCTCCGATGTCTGAGGTGACAGGAAGTTCACAGATGAAGCAGCTGAAGGAGTGATGAGGTAGCACCTCGAAGAGATGGATTCGTTATTGTTTCCTCTGCACGGACTAACACGTTTCCCTCGACGTCTTCTAACACCAGTGAGGAAACGGACTCGGTCCTGTCTGGTCCTTCTGAATGCCGGACGTCCAGAAACATCTCTGTGTCAATAGTCTCTCCTCCTGAGGAGCCTCATGATCAGATGTTCATGCAGACGTGCTGCTGCTGTTCTAACGTGTTTCCATCTGTCGCCGACGTTCACAGTCTGTGTCCGTGGCCCTGGAAGACGTTTTATTATTTTTTTTCCTGAGCTCTGGTTGAGTTGGGTTCACACGTTAACCTGACACCGTCCTCGTCCACACCCGTACAGCCTCCCCTGACCCGCCCCGACCTCCAGCCCCCCACTCGTCATCAAACCGACTCTTCTCATGTGCTCAGTCGCAGCAGATGGAGCAAAACACGCGGTTCAAAAACAACAACAACACACAACATGGCCTCCTCCCACAGGCGTACGCCCAGGTGAAGACACGCCCCCCTGTGCTGGGACAATGGGCGGTGGGCTGACATCTGACACCTTCAATCGCCTTCCTGCTGTTGACGGTCTGCAGAGCTTCCACTCATTGTCTGACACACACACAGACACACACACGCCAGTTCAACCAAACATCTGCTGTCTTTAACCCCTGCTGGCCGGGGGTGGGGGTGGGGGGGTCGTGACATGGAGTTCTTTCAGCTGACCAGTGAGCCCGATGGTGGCTGTGTACTCCCCAGCATCAAGAAGAGAAACAAAAAAACCAAAAACCCGTCATCTCTAGAGCAGACGTTCCTGTTTCCAGGATCAACACTGGCTGGGGGGACGGGGACGTGTGTGTTATGAAAACAGAGGCTGCGAGGTGACGTGTGCACATCTCCGAGCAGACAGCGAGGAGGGGGGGGGGGGGAGACAGCAAACAGTCACACAGGGGGTTCTCTGGGAACTCTCTCGGGCCGGAGCAGCATTGATTGAGGCCTCATCAACACAAGTCGTCCCTTAATATACCGGTCACATGATGGGAACCGGGGGCGGGGGTCCGTTTGGATCGAAGCAGTCCCTCGGTCCCAGGTGTCCGACCTGGGGACCAAGGTGAGGATGACATCCCGAGAGGTGCGGCTGTGTTCTATCAGCAATCCCGTCCCCCATTAATGGGATTGCTGGCCCATAATGATTCATGAAGGGGAACGCAGAGAGAATCAATGTCGCCGAGGCCCTCAGATGAATGATTCGACAAAAAGCCGCCCCACTCCGCTCCCGATTCGGGGGTTGAGGTTGCTGAGGAAAGCATGTGACTCTCTGTGGTTGAGGAACCTCCGTCTGCACCCCCCCACTCTCCAGAGCAGAACAACTCAACAGAAAACAGGCCTCGTTCTCTTTTTGCCGTGTCATAAAAAAAAAGCTGTGTCCAGATATCCCCCGCTGTGACGGCCCCCGTCAGCTGATACAGATGCGGCGTACCTTCTGTTTTTTTCTCATCGGGATTAGACGCAGCGGGCCTTCCATTAACCCCCATGTAAACCCCCATGTAAACCCCCTCCTGATCACTATCACAGCGACTGCTCCAGCTGCTGTGGGCGGCCCAGGCGTGACCCTGGCAAAAAATGTGAATTGTAACCCCGACTATGACCCTTTTCTAACCTCCACGAGCGTCCTGACAAGCCGAGAGTGAAGAGAAACAGAGATAGAAGACGACAATCAATCAATCAATGATCGATTCCATCGTTTCCTCACACAGACGATCAGTTGTGTTTGTGTTCCACCTCAAAGACGTTTTTAACGTATCAGAGAGCTGATCTGAATTTATTTTGTAACAGAGAGTAACAGGTCCTTGTGTGTGATTGTTGGAGGATGATGGGGTAAGATGGAGTGGAGACGACGGGTGGGGGGGGGTGGGGGGCTAGGGAGAGAAACGCCAGACACACAATGCTGCTGCTGACCGACACAACAGCTCATTCTTTCTGCTCGCGCCACAACACCCCTCACAGCTGAGTCCCAGCCGCTGTTCTCCTGCTGTCCCCCCCTTCCCTCCCCATCTCTCTCCCCTTTCAAGAAGAATGAGGGAGGGGGGCTGAAATGGAAGCTGGGCAAAGCACAAACAATCTGGAGCGTCGTACGCTGGAAATCTCATAAAATTAGACAGAAGGAGGTATATTGTTATTTTATTCCACATTTCGCCCAGAAGGAGACACTAACTGGAGGGATGATACATGGGATGGGGGTTCCAGTAAAGAGGAGGGGGCTCATGACTCAAGGAGTCAGATGAAGAGAAGATGGAAAGGAAAAGAGACGGAGAACGTTTAAAGGAAAGAGGAATAATGTCCTCCACCTGCCGGCGAGTGTGTCGACGGATCGGTGTTTAAATTCAGCCCCGAACCAAACAGCACCTCACACACACACACACACACACACACACACACACACACACGGCACAGCGCATCACAGCTTGTCAGTATCAGCAATGGTTCCCACAGCCCCAACACATCCACCTGCATCTGTCTCCTCCCACCCCCACCCCCCTTCCCCCCTCAACCAACCCACATCCCTTCCAATCTAATCCCGGAAGCCGGAGCATCACTCCCAGGAGCAGAAGTAAATGTCACAGAATTACCTCGACGCTGCTGCTGCTGCTCTTCTCTCTGCACGTTATTCCACTGAAATACTCCAGAACGTCCACCCGGGCTGGCTGAGTCCTGCTCCCACCGTCCATGGACATCCCCCCCACCCCCCCCAAGTTGTCTCCCAGCTCGTGAGCTCACGCCGGCAGGCAGCTGCCGTTTTTCTTCAAAGCTCCACAAGCAGAGAATGAGAGGTCCAGCCCAGCTTAGAGGCTAAGCCAATGTGAGGTATTCACACTCCCGTTCCTGTCTGAGGCCAATGGCTGCAGCTCCACACCCCCCCACCCCCCGCAAACTCCCGCCCACAGCCCCCCCCTCCCTTTCTCTCGCTCTCTCCTGTCTTCCTCTCCTTCCCTGCTCCGTTTGCTGTTATCTGAGTCGTAAATTTAGACTCCTGACATTACCTAACACATGGTCCTTCCTGATAAACAACCGGCTCCGTAGCGCTCTCGTGACCGAGCGCTGGGTTAAAGAAGGGTGGAGAGGGCAGCGGCACGAGGATTAGTGCGAGGACTCAGCCTGTAGACGAGGGTGGGAGGAGGCACGGCGACGGGCTGCACGACGTCAAATCACCTTGGTCACTAGAGAAAGATCAAACGGTTGAAGGTTCCGGTCAGTGACGGGTTCGTGTTCGTCCCCCCCAGTGGTCAAACGGGTCTAGAGCACAGAATCTGCACGTAGAGGTGAAGAAGTTCATGGGCGTTTGTGGAGGTCGTGCAGGTTTGTACCTGCATGGAAACAAACTGCAACCGGACCACATGGTGGTACGACTCCTCCTGTCCTCTGTGACCCTCAGGGACGGTGACGTACCTTCTGATGCCACCAGCACGACGTGTCGTTGATCATCGGTATGTTGGTGCCCTCACACGGAGATCACAAACACTGTGATCCCGTGTGATAGCGAGATGTTAGTGTGTAAACTCGTTCCTCCCTTCTGGCCTGCGGCTATCACTGCACACACCTCGATGCTAAGTTAAGCTAAGCTAAGCTAAGCTATGCTAAGCTAAGCTCCCACAGAGGAAAGTGTCAAAGTCCAACAGAAAACTGTGGCTTCTGTATTTGTAGGTTCCAGTCAGGTACAGTCTGGTACAGTTTGATGCTAACGAGTGATCCTTGGATGTTTTTTTTCAGATCCGAGAGTTGTTGTCAAGTCACCAGCTGTTGTGGCTGTTTTACCGTCAAGGTTAGAATATGGCTGCACTTCCGAGCTCACAGTGTTCAATGATTCGTAACTGTAGACCGTCACTAAACGTCCTTGACACTCTGAAACCGATCTACCTCAGGAGTCGGAGGGCAGGTGAACTCCAAAGTTTACGAGGCCGGACGACTGTGAACTGTGAACAGATCTGAACCCAAGTGTCTGTAGATGGAAAACCAACAAATGTTCAATGTTGTTTCCTTTCAGTTTAATGGACTTCCCAGTTATTCTGAAGTTATTCACGTCGTCTCCATGAGAAGCTCATTTACAGCTGTAGTCTCAGAGAACCCCCAAAGTTCAAAAATCCCTTGAAAGAAAAACTTCACCGTGGAAATTTTACTCCGAACCCCGGGGGCGAGCAAACACTCGAGTTACAGTGTGTTGTCTCACAGGCTGCCACGCTGGATCCAGATCATCACAAGACACACACACGCACACACACGCATGCACACACACACACACACACGTCTTGAGACAGTCGACCTGACGATAACTCTGCTGACAACAAAACACAGTCTTGTCTGTTTGAAAAAAACGACTGTTAACAGCATCGACACTTCACACGTGCGCTCCCCGACCGTCCTGACTTCCTGACTGGTCCCTGTCGCTCCACGCAGTGCACGGGGGCACGACTCCTCTTCGGTGGAGGTGTCAGGGCGGTGTGAGAACTCTAGAAAGCATTTCTGTGGCTGTGGGGCAAGATAGCAGCTCACGAGTCGGCGGCTGATCACTTTCAATAGAGCTGAGAGGCTCTGGGGGGGGGGGGGGGGCTAAGTTGGGGGGGTTCTAAAGCCACGAACGAGTCTGTCCTGAAGTAAAGAAACGGAGGTAATATGGACGCCGCCTCGAGGTCTGAAGAGACAACAAAACATCATGAGCACACAACTCATCACAACAACAACAACAACACCCGACGCTGTCGGCGGTTGTCAGTGACGGACGAAGACGATGGAGGATTGTCAGCGAGTGTAAACGCCTGGACATTTGTCGC
>JBBMJM010125374.1:0-13434 GCA_037832705.1 Centriscus cristatus
GTGTGTGTGTGTGTGTGTGTGTGTGTGTGTGTGTGTGTGTGTGTGTGTGTGTGTGTGTGTGTGTGTGTGTGTTCACGCACAGCCGCTTGCTATGTTAGTGTAACAACTTCATAATGAGCCGAGCGCCAGCTAGCTTGTCATGGAGCTCAATCAATCAATTCTTCCACATTTCTTCATCAGTCATCATGTAAATTTCCTCACACGAGGGAACAAAGGTTGCAGCGCTGTAATTGGTCCTGACAGTCACCCAGCTCTCCAACTCCACTGGCCCTGAGTTGAAGGGTACATAAATGTCGAGTTAGGTAGACGTGCCTTGGAATGTGCAAGTTGGAGAGAATGTTGATGTGCAGTCAGCGGCGGAGTCCCTCACTGAACCGACAGCTGTTTGTGAATCCTAGTGGGGAGAACCCGGAGCCACTGAGTCTGTCACATCAGACAAACTTTCTCCAACACAATGTCAAATAATAGTGAAGGAAAAACACTGAAACGTAATCACAATTACAAAGTGGTAACTCACATTAGGTTGAGTACCTAAAAGCAGCAGCGACAAAGGAGACGTGACGAGCAGCGCTTTCAGCTAAGAACAGACAAATCGTGTCTACCCACATCACAACAGCATCCGTGAAATAAACTGTAAAATGATCAGATACCTCAAAAGGAGCACGCCTGGAAATGGAGGACATGTTGCTAAACTCAAAGTGCATCTACCGAGAAAAAGAGCAATCTCAGACAAGATGACTAAAATAGCCTGAGATTAGAACAGTGATTTAGTGACAACAAAATAGTGACAAATCTTTAAAGGTCCAGAACTATGTGAATTAGTATCCAGTTATTAGCCATCAAGTTCCCTCTAAGATAACTGGCCAAATTCACAGCTCATTGTGTCATACAGAAATGACTCTCCGACCAGGAAAACAACCCCACAGGCCCAAATATTTACACTCAGTTGCTTCACATATTATCTGTTAAAGGTGATGAGTCCCAAAACAGGCGGACAAAGCAAGGAAAGTAGGTAAATTAAGCTGAGCTGTTGCTGGACGTTCGGGTTAGCTGCTAGCTGACTAGCGGTATAAGTAAACAACGCGTAGATGGAACGAAATACAAACATTCCTGTATTCAAACATTCATCTCGAATTACGCCTAAACTGAATGGATCCTTCTTCACAACGTAAAATTCTCATGTATTGGATCAGTGACATGTTTACAGTTGCTAACGAACAAGCAACCTTTTGCTAGCACAGAGGGGCAGGACTAATGACCCTCACTGCAATGGTGATGGGCTCAGAGCTCCAAGACCTGGAAGAAATAATTGAAAAAATAAGCGGAACACAAACAGAAAAACGACTGTAAAGGAACAAGAAGTTTCTCATTAATGGTGTTGAAAACAAAAAGCACAGAGTCCATTAGTGTCAGCATGCAGACACACTGCTGCATTAACTAATCCAATCGTGTCGAGCTGCACATGTATTTTTCATTTCTCATCCCGTTGCTTCATGAGCCACAGTCACGCAGCTGCAACGATATCACAAGTCTAAATGAGTCTGAAGAGCTCGCTGTGTGTGTCTGCCTTCACTTCTGTTGTGTCTCTTCACTGCCGGTGGAATCAAACCGCTAGGTGCAGCGATGGCACAAGTGAAAGCAAACCCCATTAAATGTCATAATGAGCTCTATAATAAACCTGTGTTTGGAAATACTGTACACGCCGATCAACGTGATTTATTAGCTCAGGTAGCAATTTGTTTCTGCAGGCTGTTTTCTAATGGATTTTTTTTTCAGTCGACGACATCTGGAAGAGAAGTCGCCTCTAAACTGAGAGCTTGAGCTCTAAACTGGAACATTAGAACATCATTCAAATCACTCATACGTATGAACCGTAGTGTTTACTGCATTGTTGGCAACACAGAAAGACAATCAGGGTTTAAACAATGACTACGAACTTTAATCCTCCTCCTTCTGGAAGAAAGAATTCGCCCTCAATCTTCCTTTAGGGATACGAGCTGGACACAACTGCATGGTTAGAGCGCAGTGCGGAGCGGGTCCTGCTCTGTCTCCCCATGTTCTTGATTGTTTTTGTGTTTTTGTTGCGGTAAAAAAAACGTGGCTGGCGCTGTGACGTCAGCACCCACATTGAAGGGCAATTGTAAGTCGGGTTGGGGTGAGCCGAGCTGGAACTGGGTGGGAGGAAAGCCCCATTAGAATGACCAAGTAACCTGATATGCTTTTGGAGGTGGGAGCAAACCAGAGTACCAAGAGAGAACCCACACAGACACAGACAGAGGGAATCTAACCTCGATGTGAGGCGACTTCTCACTTCTCACTTCTCAAGGTTAACGTTTTCATCATCCGAAAATCTGTCATATGGCTCGACCTTTTTTATGTTTTGAGAATGACTATTTCTCATACCCGATACGCAGGCAGCACTGACACTCATCTCTGAATGTCATGTCATCTACGCCAACAATTAACAGAGCAGCAGAAAAGTGAGGTCAGATATAATTAACATATGTGCTGCTCAGCTGTAATTGCTCAAGTCGAAAGCAAGTGATTAAATCACACAAAGTGAGCCGAGCAGACAACATCTAGCAGAGTTTTTTCTGCAAAAGAAGGCCTCATGGAGGAGCTTTGCTCCTCTCCATCACACCACCCCTGGGAACGTACCGGCCTATTCAAGCAAGCACACACACACACCAAACGAAGAGGCCCGTACATTGTAATTGTCTGACATAAATAGTGCATATCGAGGGACTGGCACATACACTGGGAAGGGAAATGACGCTAACTCCCATGCGCTGGAGGAGACCCTTCATCTATATCTTTATTCTCATGAATCACACAAGTTCAGTCCCGTGCTTAAGGTGCTCCTAATTGACAGCACAGAGATCCGCTCATTATGATACATGCATGGGGCCGGCCTGTCAGACCGAGGGAGGTGGAAGGGACTGGCATTAAGCGAGTGGCAGGAGCATTATCAGTCTATATTTCATAGACGTCAGCCGGGACTTGTCCCCATTTCGTCCTCTGGGTGTCATTTATTAAATGAGGGAATAAAAGTGATGTTTAAGTTGGCAATACAGGCCCGCTTGGACAAAGGATTATACATTGTCGAAGGAGGAAACGCTAGAGTTGAACCTCAACCACAACCACTAGGGGGCAGTGTCATTAGAACTTTGATGGCCGTAGCAAAAAAAAAAAGACGCACATTTACGAAGAACACCAGCAGCTTTCTTCTGTTTAACTACGTGCAAAACCAACACATACCTCTGTCAACAAACGAAATAAAATACACTCGTACACACACCTTCGTCTACCTAAACGACATGATCCTGGTGGAACATGTTGAGGAGGTCATACAGGGAGTCCAGAAGGAGCCTCCACATGCAGTCTAAAGAAGACAGACAACTTTTGACTGACTTGACTTTCTGGTCAGGTCAGGTCAGGTCATCGTTTTAGTCTCTGTTCTTCACCAGTAAAACACCGCCAGGCGGTATTTTATTACAGCGTGTCTTCTTTTCATAATACGCTTTCACATTCTCCGACCCGGGGACTGATGCTTTCCTCGGAAAACTCGAAACACTTTGCACGCCCTCTGTTCTTGACATTTAAAACCCTATGAAAACAAAGATGGATCCCAATTAGACCTGCAAGAAGGAGAAGACCCTTGTGGTGCTTGGGCGTAACTGGCTGATTTTAAACATTTCCCTCCATGAAATGCCTTGAAAATTGACCTTCAACATTCTGCGAGTGACTCTAAAAGCAGCTTTGAGTGGCCTCAGATCAAGCTATTTTGGTCGTCATCTGTGAGGATGGAAATATGAAAGTGAGGCAGAGGAGGGCAGAGCCGAAGAGGTGGCGCCTCGCACTTAAATGTTAAATCAGAGTGTGGAAACATGACATTAAGTGCCATAATGTAAATGTAATATAATGTGTGAAAATC
Organism: Centriscus cristatus; assembly: GCA_037832705.1. NCBI lineage: Eukaryota > Metazoa > Chordata > Actinopteri > Syngnathiformes > Centriscidae > Centriscus > Centriscus cristatus. Next base: position 3,935 of record JBBMJM010125374.1, read on the forward strand.
ACAGGAGTCGAAGTCCTAATGGCCCCTCAGCTGCAGGAGTTTATTAGCTGGGCGATCGTCGACGGGCTGACATTGTCGGTGGAGTCATGATATTAACAAGTGTGACAAAGTCTCACAGAGCAAACACGGCCATGTTCAAACAGGATAATGCAAAGGCAGAAAAGAGAGGGAAAAAATAAAATAAAACCCAGATGCTATATTTAAACTTGAGGGTGTCTGAGCAGGGACGGATCACCTGTTGAGGAGCATTCATTTCAACAGGGGAACAAAGGTCAGCGTCCCCGCTCGAGCTCTGATTGGCAGGCGAGGGAGCTCGATGCCCACAGCAGCAACGCAGCAGAGCAGCCAGTGGTGGCGAGTGGCTTGGCTGGGCCACATTTCTGACTCAATGCTGACTAACTGAGTGTGTCTGCTGACAGTGTGTCTGACTGATAGGATCGCCCCGGGAGGCTCTTCCAGGGCCTTTACAAAGTGTCTCTGATAGGCCAGGCCCGTAGCACTGCCGCAAGGGCCCGCTGACAAATTAAATTTAAGCCTTGCTAATGCATAGCGCAATCATGGAGTGAGGTGGTGATAAATTTTTCAGCGGGGTTATCATGGGCCCAGCAGAGGAAGAGCTCTGCACAGAATCTGAGATGGAAGAGGAGAAGAGAGGCGGCCGTGGCGGCAGTAGGGGGGGAAAGAGCGGCGTGTGACCTCAGTGCTGAGCAGAAAAATCCTGTGCTCAAAAGCCAAGGACTCGTATGAAAGAATAACAATAACACACTATTATGAGATGTAACATTTCGCTACGACCTGTGTTTCCAGAGGGAAATTTGAAAGAAAAGCAATTTCACATTAAACTATCTGACACAATGCAGGTCTGTGGATTTGAATGGGCGCTGGGGGATGAGGGGGGAGGGGGGTGGGGTGCGGGTCGGGTGGTAGATAATGAAGGGTGTGTGTGTGTGTGTGTGTGTGTGTGAATGGTTGGAGGGGTGCTGGTGCTGGTGCTGGTGCTGGTGCTGGGGTTTAGGAGCTTCCTAACAACCATTGGCCAGCCGGAGCAAGACACACACAAATTCCCTTCGCCGAGTTAAAAAGGATGGAGTGGATGAAATTTCAAAGCCTCCCCTGCAGACACACACTCTGCTTTGCACACATCAGCACCGAGATGTTCAAATACTCGACTTTGCCGTTCCAGCCTGGCCTCTTCTCCCAGTATCGTTCTGCTGAGATTAATGAGAATCCCAAAGACTCGCCACAGATGTGTGTGTGTGTGTGTGTGTGTGTGTGTGTGTGTGTGTGTGTGTGTGTGTGTGTGTGTGTGTGTGCGTCTCTACAACTGCCCTTAATTAAAAACTGCGTCTGTGAATCGTGTATATTCACGATTACATGCTGCAGGCGGTACAAGAAAGTGACGGTGAGATAAGAAGGCAGACATTCACCTATTAAGCTCCATTCACTTATTATGACCAACAATGCCGCTCTGATTAACTGGCACATTTTACATCGTTGTAAGACACATTCCAGAAGCGAAGCACAAAGAGTAACTTTGCTGCCCTTGTACAGACAATACAAAGCCCTGAGAGCCGCAGAGCGGTCGGCTCTCCCTCCTCCACTTTCAGTCCCGGACTTGACAGCCCTTATTTGACCACTAACCAGGGTTTTTTTTTTTTTTTTTTTTTTTTTTCTATTTATAAAACGTGTGCACAAAAACAAGCAAGAACTTGGCATTTTTCATGTTAATGTTGCCAACGTCTTTGTTGCTTAGCAGTTGCTGCTGTGGTGATTCTGCTCTGAACACCCCAAAGATCACAAGCCTGTCAAAGAATGTGGCCAGTGCTCCGTCTTTTCTTTTAGTCCACGTCTACCAGACTCATCAGTATTAAAAAAAGAAAAAGAAGTGAAGAGCCTTTGTAAAGGCTGTACTTGTTATCAGGAACATAAATTAAAATCCTATTCACATAAAAATGCCTCTGATCATGACTTTTATGGCGCCGTACAATGTCACACCTTCAGAGATGGATACGGGGTAATTGCTTGACTTGCTGACACATCTAGAAGCCTTTTTTATGTCTTCCTGTCCAGAGATATCTAACATCAGATGGTGTCGGGTTCACCTATTGACTGGTCTTCCGCCGGCCACCCTCCCCTCTGGCAGCCCCCCACTACTGAACTCCAACGCACCTCCAGAATCACTGTCACCTCGGCTGAGTAATTACAGCGATTAATGCACGGACCAAGCTCGCCTCTGGCTCTCGACACTCTATCAAGATGCGTGCGGTAATGGATGAAACTCCATAATAGAGAATCCATTGAGTCTTAAACCAAACAACGACAACGACAACAACAACAAAAAAATCGTATACCTTTTAGATCAAGGCTGCCTTTACCCACAATCCTCTTGGGGGAGATCGTTTACCAGCCTAGAAACAAGAGAGAAAGCAGTCAGGTTCTTTTGCCCTTGTCATGCTCTCGCACTGACCTCTAAAAATGGACAACAAAGATCATATCACGAAACCAATACTAGTGCCGACGGCCTTTGCACAAATTGATTTAGCCACCCAGAACTCACTCCCATCTCAATGAGGTGGCAGGATGCTCACAGCATATATCACTGTCACACAAGCACCCTCTAGTGAAATGTGATTTTTATCTTTATGACACCCCCCCCCTTCCTTTTTTTTTTTCTTCAGGTGCACAGCGTGTCATGATATGGGATGAAAAATCAAGCGTTGGCACATTGTGCTAATACAGGTGCTGTCGGTGCATATGGGTGCGATCACACAGGGAGAATGACATTGTTGTGGTCCTGTGCATTTGAAAGCGGCTGGCGAGGCAGCAGGGGGCCGCTGGTGTATGGCTCATAGATCACTAATGTGTGGGTGAGCGTTGTCACCAGCCAGCGCCTGGCTGCAAAGCACAACATAGTTTATGGCAACACAAACCACCAGGCGTAAGCATGAATCGTGGCCCAGGCAACAACGAGGAAAAGCGCACTAAAAATAGATAAGCTTTTTTGCGCTCGCCCCAGAAACAATGGCTCTTTTTGATTTTTCATGTGTACCAAATGCGTTCGAAGGGAAGCAGGGTATAATGTCTGACTGGGCCTGTGGTGAAAGAAAGAATACGGCTGAGAGGCCCACGCTAACCTGAAATGCACCCGTACCGAAGGCGGGAAAAAGACACAAAAAACGTTCCACTTTGAAGTGTGTTAAATGCACTTACAAAACAGATAGTCAGGGCTTTCTCCCCTTTCGACTGACAACCTCAGATACACAGTTAATTACAGCCAAGTGCAACACAGCGCTCTGTCAGTTATCATGAGCTGGAGCTCGCTCCCAATGGATATTTTTACTGCTAAAGTTTCTACCTTCTTTTATTGCTATTCTGCCCAGGTCTGGAGGCTGAATTACATTCGGCAGACAGAGCTGTAAAAACAGAGGGGATTTACGGATTCAGATTGGTAGAGGGTAACCTAATCTTCTGTAATTGGGGGAATGGTTCTCATTTATATCAGCCTACTTTAGAAAGCAAGCTCATCGGTAGGCTGTTATCATCCCGAGCGCTGCCGATTCATTTTCATAAAGGCCGGGAGAAGGGAGGTCGTCCGCCACCGCTACAAACACGCATTAAACGTAATCATCATTAATCAAAGCACTACTCTTACTTAGCGGGTCGCCAAAACCCAAACACACAACAGTTGAAACGTAAGTCATGTGCTGTTTTTTGCCAGAGCTGCCGGTGTGCTGTGCTGAAATAACACATTGGCGGGGTGCGGCATCTCAAAATGGAAGGAAAATGGTAATCTTCTGCCAGGCGAAGCATTCTCGCCTCGCCAGATGCTTAGTTCTGAAATTTGCCTAATTGCCACACTCACATCAATCCCTTTCACTCTGCCAAATGATTCTGCCAAAGTGTGTTTGTTGGACCAATATGCTCTTTGATTTGTGTTTTCGTGACTCTGGGCACAAAAGGCCGTTCTCGTGACATATCTGCCCAGCCGGATGCATGTCCACCCCTGCTGACCCGCGTGCCCATTAGCCACGGTGCTGCAGTGAGGGCGCAGGGCCGATCTATCTCAGCCCACACACACACACACACACACAGACACACACACACGGAATACACCCACTCTTCATATGGCGCAGACACATGTCGTGGGCAGACTAAATGTGGCCCTTTGATCAGGGCAGCAAGTGGGAATGGACACCGACTTCCTGACCTCCACACGCTCGCTGCTGTGCATGCACAAGAACTGATGATGCCCATCTCCATGTGAGCGCGCTCCCTGAAGGCAGTAAACACCAGCTGAAACTCAAATGTTGAATGAAATCATTTGTGCAGCTGCCACTGTACTCATTAAAACTAATGAATGAATGGCTCACATATGCTAAGTGCATCTTGGCAAAGGTAACTCACACCGGCTCCCATCTGCACCGGCGATACGTTTCATCATGAGGTATGACAGCGAAGGCAACGGCAGAATACGAGAGGTATCAGCACAGGAGGGAGAGAAACCGGAGCGATTGTTGGTGTGAGGATGGAAAGTACGGATGAACTGGAAGTTTAGTCAACAGAGAAAAACCGAGCTGCCCCACCGTCTGACGAGCCACTCCGCGCTCATCAACAACATCCCCTATCATTCCTGCAACTATCTACTCACAAAACCAAGACCCGCCCCCTTCATCCCTTTGGCAATCCACCATCCTCGGAGAGAAACACCTCCCAAAGCAGACCGGGTGGCTCACAGCGGCGGCGGCAGCAATCCCCCCCGTGCCTCTCTTCCCCTTCTCTCTCTCCCCTCTCAATCCCGCACATCCTCCTGTTTGTCTCCACTTCTTTTTCTCCCTCATTGTGCCGCCGCTGCATTTGGCGTGGCGGATAAAAAAGGAAAATGCCAAAGAATTTGAAAAGGTAGAGAAAGCGGTTGGAGGAGGGAAATTAGCATGAGAATACTCACAGTGTGGTTGGTGAAGGAGCGCGGCGCCGGTCCCTCCGTCAGATACAACCTGCACACAAGATTGAAGAGGAAGAAAAAAAAGAAAACTAGGCTGTGAGAGCGGCAAAAAGAGAGGGGAGAGGAAGAGGAGGAGGAGGAGAGAAGAGCAGGACAAGGAGGAGGAGGAGGAGGGAGCAGAGCATCCAATGCACGCACCAGCAAGAGCCCAAATAAAGAAATAAAGGATTCCTCGAGGAATGTGTGTGCGTGTGAGAGCTCGGGCAGTGATGGCGTGTTTGTGAGTATTGTTATGAAGGGCGGGTGAAGAGGTAGGTTGTCTTTATGATGTGAGACACACACTCGCACACACCCGCACGCAGGGTTGCACATGGGTGCGCAATCAGATCTGACAGGTCTGATGTGCAGTCCACCTACCTCCCTCCTTATCGCTACCACTCCCTCTGTCACTCAGTGTCTCTCACTCACACTCCGCTCGCTCTCTGCCGCTCACACCGATGCCGGAGATTCAGCCACTACGAGGGCGCTATCGCCGGCATTGGTGTGTGTGTGTGTGTGTGTGTGTGTGCGTTGCCGAAAGAGGGAGGACAACGGCGGAGCTCCCGTCCGCCCACGGCACCCGGTCCAACTCCACCCACTCTCGCCACCATGTAACTCTTCACCACCCCCTTCACCTCGAACTCCACCTCGATGTACAGAGAAAGAGAATGCTTCAATTGAATGAAACCAATCCCAGTGGCATTGAGGCAATTACAGAGGCTGCTGGCACTGTTTTCTGCTTTTTTTCCCAGCCCCATTCCGTCCTTGTTCCCTCCATCCTATCTCAGATGGGTAGAGGCCTGTTTTCTCATGCTGCCGGTCTTTCCGTGCTCCAGACATATGCCACAATTAATGTAGCTTCTGTCCACCCGCTTCCCTGGGACTACCTGGTACTTTTTCTTAGTACCACCTCAGTAGATGTTCCAAATTAAATGAGCCGGGACTAAACATGTGACGTCGTAGAGTGCCGGCCTCTGATTGGTCACTACAGGTTTACCGGTGATAGCAATTCTGTTCTTTATTCCTTGTACATGTCTGAGTTGGTCAAGGAAACCGAGACGTTTGTCTCTCTCTTTCTGTGACAAAAATCCACAAACTTCACCATCTCCTCCATGTGCTACCCACAACAAAGAGCAACTGGTTTGTGAAGGGAAATGAGCCCGAATGGACTCAAACCGAGTAGAGCTGAGCCAAGCTGGAGCTGTGTAGTGGAAAAGCGCCGGTAGCTAGACTTTCCTCAGCACTGCAAAGACCGTGCTCTATGCCGCCTGACAGCAGCTACCTAGAGATAGAATATATTATACAGCGTTATCAGGTCTTGTAAAGGCTTGCAGCTTGGTCTTGAAGAGTGTCAAAACAACACAGTGTTTCAGGAAGAGAAGAAGAAATCCTTTGTTGTCACTGTTCAGTCAGATGATACAACAAAAAGTATCCTCCGCGTTTTGCCCGTCCTCCTCTTTCATGTCCGTCTTTGAGCTCTGGTTTTCATGCACACGCTTGTAGTCTTGTAGTACACGCATCACTCCAAATATTAAAGCCAAAACACCTCGTCTTGCAATCAGGTAGCCCTCCCTCCTCCACCTCCACCCCCACACAGCACATCCCTCCAGCCACTACTGCACTTTATCTCCCCTCAATTAACATCTTCTGAGCGATGCTCTATTATCTTAACCACGCAGAGCGCAGGGGTCCTCTGAGGAGACACCGTAGAGGGCGGCTGAGCTGTGGACAGGGGGCTCCCAGCCCTGCTGCCGCCGCCTCAGTTTGCGGGCCTAATTAAAGCCTGCGCCTGACATGACAAAATGCGAGCGGAGGTGCAATAGAAACAAGCACTGACAGACGCGTTGTCTGTGCGGCAGCATGTAGCCTGCAGGATTCTCTTTGTGAGGATTATCTGCCGGAGAACAGGCATGTTCACGTCAACGTCAGGACAACATCATTGAAATCTCTTTAGACTGTTTTTTTTTTTTTTTTTATTGTGTTTATCTTCAACCTTCTGCCAAAGCTGTGCATCCTCTATAAATCACTCCATGTGGAGGCGATGCAGAGAGACAATGGTGTCACGCTGAAGCGTGGGGATTCCTACGAAATCTGAAAGCGATTATCATATAATGATTGTGGTCGGTTAGTTCATTTTTCATTTTTTTTTCAACTTCACTCTCACCCTATCATGCATCCAAGCACCCATTCAGCCACCAAGCTGCCCTCATTGTCCTCCTTTCCCTGTCTGGCTTCCCTCTTACCAGCGAGGTGGTCCGTCAGTTTGGCCGGCTGCGTCCTGAACTTTGGCTCGGGTCTGCCGACAGTGTGTTCTATTTGCGGTGGGTTGAACCTGTCACGCCTGACTGTGAATCTCTATTGTCCAGGCTGCTCTGAAGGGGCGTGGGGTGAAATTAAATCAGCAGGATAAATGACCACACATCCATCTGGTGCCCCCCCCCCGCCCAGCAGATGCTGGTCACCACAACCTTCCTGGTGCCAGGGAGGAGGTCGCTGGGAGCTCCCTGGGTGAAAGGACCGGCATCCTTGTTTATGTAAGCGTTCCCTTCCTTGTTATGACTTGAGGAGTGGCAGTTGTGGAGGACCGGAGGAGCTAATGTATTGACATGGATCAGGTAGTGTGGCAGGCGTCGTGGGGAAGTGATTAAGAAAGCAGACCGGAGATCAGTGGATGACAGAGGTCAATACCCTGTTGGGCAATTTGGTAGCAGCCTCGGGCTGGATACTTAGCCCCACCAAACCAGCTCAACACTCAACCGTGTGAGTGGCTGAAGTGTCAAATTCAACTTCACCCTTTGCAAAGGTTCAAAGCAAAGAGATGACAGTCAACGCTTTGGTTATTAAAAAATTCATATCGTAATGAAACAGCCCTGTTCCATCTTCGCACATCCCCCCTGCAGCATACACAGCGCTGCTTTTTTCATGGGATCCATCAAGGGAGGGCCACAATTAAGTGACTAATTTGATTAGGAGATAATGTGAGTCCCACTTAATGGAAAGGACAGACTTCACAACACAGGCAGATTAGTTTGGTGGATGTCTGCTTATTAATTAAGACAGCCCAGTGTGCCCATATTGAGTCAAATGCACTGATTTTAATGGGTCAGGGGTACGCACAAGTTAGACAAATGGAAATGTGTGAAACATTTTTTAACTTCTTAATGAAAAATGAATCCATGTAATGTTTTAATTAAACTTGAAATGGCTACAGAAGAAAGGGGCTCTTTTATTGTCTCCTAATGTGTTTGGGCTCGTTGATAAAAACATACAGCGGTTCGTCTCGTCGCTGTGCTACGTTCCCACCGTGTCATCGTACACCATAGCAACAGAAAGTCATTACACGGGTTCAAATTACCTCTCAAGACACCATTGTCCTTTGGAGCCCTTAAGAAAAACTTTTTTTTTTTGTTATTTACAACCCCTCACACAAATCCTAAACGCATGACGGGTAATTTATTATTGGATAATATTCAGTTAAACGAATCAATAGTCCATTTTTCTCCACTTTCAATTTTCTGTATATCAGCCACTTTCTCGTTTTTTACTTCTCTAAAATCCGAGCAGATTTTGTTTGCAGCTTTAGGTCCCGCATGCCTGGATGATTGCCCACCGCACTCTAACAATCCCGCAGACGGATCTTCCAAGCAACAAAGTCGAAGCCCCCACAGGAGCAGGTGAGAGCCACAGCTGAAAGCATGAGAGATTACTGTATTTGCGGCAGTCCTTGAGTTTGTGTTCGGCATCTCGCTGGCATGTTTAGCTGCTGTGGTGCTCTATCATTCCGGGCACACCAACTCCCAACTGCTCTATTTGTGGTGGCCGAATCCCTGCTGCGTTGAGCGGGGAGGGTATAATCTCTCAGCGGTATTCTGGATGGTGAATCCGCCAGTGTTGTCTGTGCATACGAATGGCAACCTCTCCTCTGCTGAAGGAGTTATGGTCTACAAAGAAAGCAAAGAATTCCAAGCTAATCCGTGAGGCGTCAGGATGTCAGAGGGGAAGAAGTACCTTCGCCCCCGTTAACACTGCCAGTGTTGCTGTTTTGGCAGCTGTGGAGGGTGTGTGTGGGGGGGGACTTTTGGTTTGGAGTGGGACTTGATTCATCAGGCTAATGCTTAAGAGGCATCGGAAGGTGCTTATTTTGATCCCTCGCTGCCAGAAAGCAGTCGGTGTTCCAAGGAGCGGAGCTTACACATGTGGCTGGAGGGAGCGTCAAAGAGTCTGCGATACGATCACATGACTGCACATGATTCCACATTATCAGACAGACTCTGCCCCCCCCCCCCACATGTCACTTCTGTCCTACTGCACCTTGAACACTAGGGGTGTACCTGAATACTAGGGGTGCCACAATCAAAACATATATACAATAGTCGGATAAAACCCACAAAAACGCGAATCATTAATCTACATCATCACCCTCAACATATACTCATTTATTTTCTAAAATTAAATTAAAATTAGTTCTGATATCACCATGTCAATGAACATATATATATATATATATATATATATATAT
>JBBMJM010125390.1:0-13430 GCA_037832705.1 Centriscus cristatus
CACCTTCCGACGAGGAGAGATGATCTGTGAGGGCGAGTGGGATGAATGAAGGATCCGGGATCCTCACGGCGGCGGCGGCGGCGCCGATGGCCGTCGTCTTGATCCGTCACGGAAAACATCGTCTAACATTGTGTCCTGAACCAGATTTTACCCAACTCTGTCTCTCTCTCTCTCTCACACACACACACTACCAACCAACGTGCCATAATGCGGGGGGTGGGGGGGCGGAGTGGGGGGCTCCCGCCTGGGCCAAATGCATTAACCACACTGCTTAGACGCCGTGAACTCGTCCAGGTCCGTCCTGGATGAGTGTTCGCAGTTCACCTGGGGACGGAAGGAATGTGTGACACCGAGCTGCGGTTTGGTGGGGGGGTGCGGGATGGGGGTGTTCACGGACCCACCGATCCACCTTGTTGCTCTTCAAATGTGTTTTCAACGCTGCTACCTTCTGTCGGCTGAATCTTTACCCTAACCTTCACCAGTTTTCATAGAATTATTTTTATTTATTGATTTTATTCACATTTTTCTTCATCAGCTTTTCTGTTTTTATTGACTCAAATGTGATTGATTGATTGATTGATTGATTGATTGATTGATTGATTGATTGATTGGCACCATGACAGAATGTGAGTACATTTCACTGTTAAAGCTGCAGTAGCGACAGGTCGTCGGGGAACAGGAACATGCTTCTGGCACCTCCCTCTTCTCCCAACGTTACTATGGCAACAGGGGGGCTGCATGAGCACCAAACCGACCACAACTTTCAAATCGTCGCTGTGATTGGTGTTTTTGTACGTTTCAGAGCAAAGACGGAGCCGGGTTGGACTTAAAATAAAATAAAACGATAGCTTCAGTAGTTCAGGAGCTGCCTGGATCTCCCCGAGCACACACCTTCCACAGGTGATAAGATTAAGTTGGTGTTCAAATGACTGTCGAGCGGCTGCTGGAGGTCTTCAGATGGGCTTTCAAAGATTTGGGGCCCCGACTTCAAAGCCTGCGCCACCGTCGGTGCCGGGAATGGCCGGGGGATAGCGGGGGGCGTCTGACTCGGGCTCGGTGGGATTAGCAGATGTGAGATGTAGCTGGGAGCCGGAGGACACACACACACACACACGCACGGAGGTGGAAAACACTTCTCCGGCACCCAGCCCCGACTCAGACGTGCTCCTACTCGAGAAGAAAAGTGGCGTCCAGCGACCTGAAGGGGAAACTGGTCGCCCTGGACGTTCACCAAACCCGGCCCGTCCCCGTGTCAGCTTGTCAGAAGACCTGTGACATTCGCTGGCGTTAGTTTTAGACCGGGTCTAAATTCCTTTTTTGTGTATCCAGCTGGAATCAGCCCCCCACACCCCCACCACCCCCTTACAATCAACCACTTGCTTCACTTTGTTTTTCTTTCATGAGCAGCCAGCGAAGGGTCTGAGAGAAACGTGGAGGAGGATTTACTGTAGCTACGAGGCACACACGCACACGCACACACGCACACGCACGGACACACACACATCGTTCCTTGTTCTTTCAGGGAACTCCAGTACTCTGTCACGACTGTGTTTGCGGGTCCCACAAGTTCAGACTGTAGGTGAGAGGGCGGTTTAACCCTTTAACACCAACCGCAGAGCATGCTTTGGAGTACCGTAATTACATGGCGTTTGCGCTGTCAGAAAACGTCCAAGAGTCACTCAGCTCCGTCACCCACTGTCAAAAAGGAGCTCAGTCAGTCAGTCAGTCGGTTGGTTCCTGAAAGTAGAGAAGTTGCCGTCATTACGGTAATGACTCGCCGGCAGCAGAGTGCATTGGATTACCGTAATGGCAGCAACACGGCTGTACTCAGCTTTCAGGAAGCGATCAACCACAAATTTGTCGCATCATTACGGTAATCCAAAGTAAGCTGGCACAAATGTTGAAGGATGTGTTGAAGTATAAAAAGGAAAAGTTGTTTTTTTGGTGTTTTTACCTGTGTGTGTGTTCCAGAGCCCCTGAGGTCCCGTACCACGTTTCTATCCATTCTTAACGATCCTAAAACGGGCTCCCGCAAGCTAATTACCTCGTGTGCACAGGAGGATAACTGATTCCCACCAGATGATGGTGCACACCAACATTAATTATCTGCAATAATCACTAATTATTTTATTTTTTAATTATTATTAGATTGTATTTAATCTATTTATTCTTTTTTTTCTTTTCTGTTAAAAAAGTTGGTGTGGAACGTCCACGGCTCCTGTTTTCCATGATCCATCTTTGTTTGGACTGTTCAGAGATCGGGATTCATCGCTCAGCGAAAAGAACAAGTATCAGCTAAACCGACGTGTTCAACTGATCATGTAAACGTTTCAAAGGTTTTTGTTTTTGAGCATCGAGCACGTTCAGCGGTGACGCGCCATCATCTTCAGTATCTCTAATTGAATCTTCCACCGGGACAAACATTTGTACAAGACTCAGTAAAACAAATTCATTCCATTATTTGTTCCGTCTCACTGACACGTCCGGTTCCGTCTGAACTCGACTGATGTTCACAGGGGATCAAAGGGACGAGGACGCAGACAATCAGCTGTGATTGGAACAAGGGACGACAGAAGGAAACCGAGAGGACGTTTGACCGGTTAATGACAACACATCACGTCGTGACAGTTTCTGACGTCTGAGACGCGAACGGACGCTCCTCCGGCTCGTCCACCTGCTGCACATGAACAGAGAGCAACGCCGAGTCATGTTTGAGGTTTCCGGGCGCTCTGATGAATAAGGTCTGAATGAAACAAATCAGGTTTCCTGACAGACGGAGACCTTTTCATTCCACCCCAATTTTCACGTGTGTGGGACATTCATTACGACCACATGGGCTTCAGCTAGCGGAGCTGCATTACGGGTCAACGGACCCCACCGAACCCGCTGTGGGGGCAGGTCAACTGCAGCGTGGTTCACACACCGCCGCTGTTTCAAACAACAGTGTTAAGTGTCATGAATCCAACAGAGCTGGTGTTTATTGTTCATTAGAAAATAAATAAAAATCACATCAGCTTTGATGTGTGAATATATAAAACTCATCAATTCTATTATCAAATGATTTGGATTTTACAACTACTGATGAGTCATTGAATGAATTAGTTATATACTCAAATTAGAATAATACAAGGGGGCAGGTGGGAACAATACTAAAGCAAAGTTTATTAGACCAAACAAAGAAAACATCACAAAGACGAAATATCTATAAATCTATGCTTCATTTCAATTCTCGTACAGCGTTTACTCAAACCTGACAGGTGAAAATCTGTCCCGGTAGAGTGTGTGGGGGGGTGGTGGAAAGGATCCGCTAACCTGCCTGGAACGATCACAGATATCCAAAAGACTGTTTTGGGTGCGGGAAAGTTGGTTTTCCCTATATGTAGCCACACACACACACACACACACACACACACACACACACACACACACACACACAGACGTCTGTGGTCTTTCAGTCTAGACAGGACGCGGCGCACTTGGCCTGGAGACTCGACACGTTCAAGATCTCAACAAGTCTGAAAGACGGACATGCAAACATTGTTCATTTACGTTATTTACAAATCTGTCAAAAACCCACGCCGCTCCTCCTCGGGGGCCCGTCCCGTCCGCCAGCAGGGGGGGGAGAAGGGGGGGCTAGTGGATCCTCGTCAGCTCCTCCACGATTTTAATGACCTCGTCCACGGAGGCTTCACGCTTCATGCCGCTGCCGTCATCGATCTGGAAGTCAACGACCAGATGAGACTCTCCTCTCAAGCAGCCATGCTGTCACCGGGGTCTGGTTGTACCCCGGTAACACGGGCTCAAGTAAGAACCACCTCCGCTGCCGCTTATCTGTCCGTCAACACGGGTTCGAATGAAATGTCGGGTCAGGGTAATGTCACATGACCACAGGAGGGGCTGTGGACGGATTGGCCCCTCCCACTGGTGGTACTTTTACCGACATGTCTATTACCGACGTCCTGTGGTGAAGTGACATCACCCCTGGTACCTAGCAGGTAAAACCCCTCGACCTCTGCCCCCCACGTCTCATGACAACAATGTACATGCTGTGTTGGAGCTGCAGCAGGTCATGAGAGTGTTCGGCCTAAAGCTGAGAGTTGATATTTCTGCATTTGTCTCGTAGCCCCGTGTTCAATGTCACTGCAGAGAAGTCTTTGTTTAATTCAGGTGTCAGCGGATGAAAGTGAGCATCTTGTTACCATGGTAACTCCCTCAAGCTCAGCATAATTTTCTGTTCACATTTTCTGGACAAAAATCTCACACAGGGTCAGACAAGGAAGTGCCGCGCAACCGCTTCTTCTGTTTTTGGTGAATTCCAGCACCACCTACAGGCCTGGAGTATGAACTACAACCTGTCCAGTCCTTTCCAATGGATCCATTCAGATCTAAGAATTCTTGACACAACGCCGAGGCAGACGGAGGTAAAACAGGCTGTTTTGTGTGAACACACATGTTCCTCACAGATCACCCACCTGCAGAGTACTGACGACTTCCTGCATCTTGGCTCGGCCGAGGTCCAGGAAGCTCTCAATCAGATCCCCGTCTATGAATCCTGTCGCCTGCTCCGTCTTTCTCTCCGTGTGGAATGACCTCCAGGTGCGGCAGAGTCAAGGCAAATGGAGACAGAGCTGCTGCTTTGCCTCCGATACAACTCAAGAACATTGATTCAGAAACAGCGTACTGAGACCGGGATACACAAGGAACAGGATATGACTCGTATTCCTGCAGTAAATGAAACGTACGACCTTTTCAACATCACAAACGACTGTTGAAGTCAAGCAGGAAAGGAAGTCTGCTAATGGAAAGATCAAATTAAGACAACTGACTGGGATAAGTACCAGCAAATTGTAACATGATGGTATTTTAAGCGTGAAAGCAATTATACGTCAATGAGTTCCCTCACAGCAGCGGACCTCAGTCCTGATGGATGACATGGTGAAACCTCCCGCTTGCACGACCTGTCAGCGACCGACGCTGAAAAACAATCTCTGCTTCCACTGAGATTTGTATGACCGCCATCGGCGTGTCGACCCCAAATGTTTCTGCTGACGATAATTACAGCTGTGTCACTTCACGCCGTCTGTGCCTTTGCTCCTGCGTGTGGAGGCGACAAGGATATAAGCTGTGTTCAATCTTGCCCACGCTCTTGATGACCTTGTTGAGGCGGTTCTGCAGGTCCAGGAGGAGGCTGTACCAGCCCTCGGACAGGGAGGTCACCAGACCTGAGGGACAACACACACACACACACACACACACACACACACACACAACATGTAAGTTACACAGTCTTCTCATTCTCATCTAAACTCACAATCACAAGTCTTAGTTCTTTACTACGGGCTGAGGAGGGTTTCACTGTGCCTATGTTATGTTCTGATTTAAGTGTGTGTATTGACATTCATATGTAGGCACCATACACCGGAGATCCATTGTAAGCCCGTGAGGCTGAGCGGTCTGAAAGTGAAAAAGAAAACTGACAATAAAAGAGTAAATTATTTGTGCCACAGAGAGAAGAATTGTTTTGGACTCTTCTAAATTATATAAAAAAAATCATCATCTAAAAACAAATTAAGAGTGTGGTTGCATTCAATAGAATGGATCAATATGTGTCCTCGAGGCTCTTTTTAATGTTGATGTAACATGTTTCAAAACAAGTATTTTGTGCTTCTGTTTGACCTTGAAGGTCACTGACTGAGATATTAATTGTGATACATTTGGGAAATTAGCTGTGTTAAAACATGAAAAGGTGCTGAACACCAACGGGAGGACGATAATTCTCTCCCCGGTTCACATCAACAATCAGCTGATATTACACACCGTCATGTAACGTCGCACTGATCTCTCCAGAATTACACGACAACTCATTTGTTTGCTTGGCTCGTATTCTGACCTGAGGATGCTCAGTGACACTGTAAACCCATTATGAATCCATTATTCTCTTCTGTTCTGGGGCCAGTTAAAACTGTTTCTGTTCTGTTGCTGCAATCATTTCAAATAAATGATGCTGTGGGAAGATAAGACAACAGCTGTACTAGATTTACATGAGGGCTGTTCTCTGTTCTCACACCTACAGTTTTTAAGCCCGGTTTACACCTCCATGTCTTTTTTTCTACTTCAAGCAACAACATCAGTAGCTCTACAAGCTAACTGTTCTGTTAGCTAAATGTCCTTTAAGCTAACATTTCTGTTAGCTAACATTTCTGTGAGATAAAGGTTCTGGTGGCTACAGGTGCTAAAAGTTCTGTAAGCTAACAGCTCTGTTAGCTAACTTCAAGAACGTTTAGCTAAGATGTCTGTTACTTAAAGATTTTGTAAGCTTATGTTCTTCAAGCTAATGGTTTTGTACACTAGCAGTCCAGTATGCTAAATGTTCTGTAAGCTAACAACTCCTTTTGCTAAATGTCCTTTAAGATGAGACTTCTGTAAGCTAACAGCTAGCAGTCCAGTAAGCTAAAAGTTCTTTAATATGACAGTCCAGTATGCTAAATGTTCTGTAAGCTAACAGTCATGTACGTTAAAAGTGCTTTCAGAAGAACTTTCAGCTATTTGTTACAGACCAGAGCAAACGAAGTGAGGTGTGAAAGCAGTCCAAAACATAGTGGGACAACAGCTGAAGTCCAACTTCACTGTCAGAGAAAACTGCTGTCTGGTTGTTGCAGAGTAAAATAGAACTGACGTTATTGTATAAATACACCCCGGCTGTTGAGACTAATAACTGTGAGGTAAGGGGTCGGTTGAACACCTACACAGAGTTTTATGAAGCATCCAGCTTAATAAAACTATTTGAAATCTTCACAGAATGTCACTCGTGCCTCCTCCTTCAAGCTTTCCACGGAAAACAAAGCAAGTATATTAGTTTGTCCATCTGTTGGTTGTTTGGGCAGAGCGATCCCGTGACCTCCCCTACTGTTCCCAGAAACATCTGATATAGCACATCTCCAGCAGCGATAAGACTAACAGGGCTATTTGTCTTCAAAACACACTGCAGCCTATTTTGGTGCACAGAATACAGAGGAAAGTTTGTATTCCAATACACAACTGCAGTTCTCATTTCTGTGTAAAACTTCCTGTGAAAAACCACAGACGTCGCCGTGTGTCGAGCACATGAGGCCGGATTATTCCCAACCATTGTTTTACATTAACCATGAAAGTGAATTATAGTATAAGTAGATAATAAGCTCTTCAAGAGATTAAAGAGGACAATGAAATTTAAAGTGCAGTTACAGTCCAATGAGCATTTAGAAATAAATCTAATTCAGTAAAAGGCCATAGCAAACACAGGAGGTTATTATTTCCTCTTTGAAAAGGGAATATTAGGTTGGAATAACGGCTTTTGATGGAATTAATTGGACAGGAATTGTGCTGAAGTTAAAAAAAAACATTAATATTTTTTCCCTGAAATACTGAAGTTGTAGCGACAAGAAGTCGCGTGTGCAGTGACCCTACCAATCATGCCGTTGACAGTGCCAAAGAGCACCGAGCCCTGGGTGGGGGTGGAGCTCTCGCCCAGGTTCTGCAGCACCAGCGACCCGTGGCAGAAGACGTTAACAAACTCCCCGAGGTGGAAGACCCCGACCTCCTGGAGGTGCTGCCGCTCCTCATCTGTGGTGGCCGCGCTGGGAGGGCGGTAAAAGAGGCCGGTGGTGAAGACCATTAGATGGAACATACTCATGTTCAAGGAGCAAATGAAGGACTTCAGAGGGAGATTTAAAATGACGAGGAACCGTAAGCACAAGGGACCGATTAATCACAAGCAAAACATGGAGGCCAGAGACGGTAGACACACGGGATAAGGTCAAAGAACAATCCAATGCTATTGGATAAAAGGGTTAGGGGCAGTATAAAAAGCAACAGGAAGAGAGATGCGATACCAAAATAAAGGTCAAAGCACCGAGTGGTCCAATGTGATGTATTAGGCAGATAACAAGTGGTGAATGAAACACACACCACATCATTCGCCCTTTGCTCGACATAAGCACCTGTCTAACAGAACAATGGCTGAAGGGAGAAATGCAGACAAGCAGCTAAAAGCTCGGCGATTTAGTCGATGGATGAGTCACGTTGTGTTTTAAATGTAAAACACAAGGACAATGCTGCGGAACAGTGGTACGGAGCAACTGCTGCTCTGAAGAGGGGTGACGGGAGGGTGGGGAGAGAAAGCAGGTTGCTGCTACGACTCAATGACGAGGTCATTCACGGTCGGTTTGCTGATTTTCCACAACACAGTTCCACTTCTGTTTGATTTGAGTCGGCTCGGTTTGGACGCGTCATCCTCAATTCAGACAAAGTTTCTTTATCAGCTCTCAATCTCGCCGCCATGTTTCGTTTTGTTTCGAAGAAGTGGGTATTTTTTTTTTTTAAACCAGGTACCAGGTTCTATCACCAGTGGAAAAAAAGCCGAGCCGGCACCGTGCAGTGGAAGAGACAGTAGATTATTTCACTTCTCACCTGTCCTTCTGGCAGACAAACAGGTTGAAGGCGTTCTCGGCCCCCAGGAAGTTGTCATCGTCCAGGATTTCCACAGCGCTCATCCAGTTAGGGTTGAAGTCACGTGCAATCTAGTCAAACAGCAGTGGATTCAAGAGTCCCCACTAAATTACCCATGAGCGGAGTGCTGATGTGCAAACAGTCGATAATGTTCGCTGTGTGCATGTTTGTGGATGAACAGCCCTTGAGGACGCAGAGAAGCAGCATCACAAAGTCAGATTATTCTGACACCGAGGTCTCACAGGAAGCGATGCGTCTGCGCGGCGACCTCTCCAGATGATCGCAGCCGTTCCAGTTAATCTGTACAGTCCCAACGGCAGCATCGCAGAACGTTCAGGACGCTAAAAATACCACATCGGGTCTCTTCTGATGCTCGCCCACAGCTGAGGCGTGTCAATTTCCACTGAGCACATGGCAAAGACTCTGGCGTCTTTTCAAAATAAAACATCACATTCAAGTCATCAATGCCCTGAGGTATTGATGAGGAACGCCAACGAACATCAACCAGGAGAACACGTCCCTCTTGTTCGTTGTCCGCATACACATTTCCCCCACATCTCGTGCAACCTCGTAGTCTTATTTATGTTTTTGCCTTTGAGTGTATGAACACACCAAACACGGTGTTATCTCACTTCAAACACGCTCGTTCACTGATCTTAAATATAGACGGAACATATCCCATCGACAAAACGCTGAAAATCCGGAGGCACTTGTACCAACGTCGTCCTTCAGGATAATTTCAGTCTTTTGGCGTCCCGTTCTCCAAGCCGAGCACAGCCCCAGTGTGTTTCCAACGACGCCCGTGACTCGTCATAAATTCTCTTAATCTGTCCAGCTCCAATCAATTTGAACACGCCGCTTGCCAAAAGGCTGCGAGGTCCATATAAACCGCGGTGCTCTACGAAGCAGAGTTAAAAGGCAGTGTCCCGGTGTTACATAGCATAAACTACGAGTTTGATCAGATAAAGGGAAGTAACAACATCTTTGAAAAAAAATCCTATTTGCTTGGTTGCCAGAAGACAGCGCAGCATTACCGTAATGACAGCAACTTGGCTGTGAAGTGCAACTTGTCAACATTCAAGAACCTTCTCCTAGCTCGTTCTCACCAGGTAGGGGAGCAGAGTGCACCTTCTCAGCTTACACTGACACCTTTTCAGCAAATACTCCAGTAATTACGGTACACCACGCTATGCTAGTGTGAACGTATTGGGGGGTAAAAAGGGTCAACCACAGAAATTAGTGGACCAGAAACGCTCTCACGCGTCACAACTCATCCATTGCTGTGGAAACAACTGCGGTCACACGGTCCATCACTGCGCCGAGCATCTTCTGTCCTCACCTCTTCAAAGTTGCCCTCCATGGGTTTGTACGCCAGCAGCAGGACGGACCTCATGAGATCGCCCACCAGGATGAAATCCCCTTTGGTCTTCAGATAAAGGGCCATGATGTTGTTGTAGTGGTTGCACTCCGTCCTCAGCTCCTTCTCGGCCGTCCACTCGTACAGACGCACCTGCAGAAAACAGCTGAGTCATCAACTGCTACCACACAAGCTACCAAAGTGGATCGTTCCCAGTTAGCAGTCAGCCAGAGGCGCCTAGCTGACCTTCCATGACGTTGCATGTTGCTATCTTTTGAATACAACATGCCTCAGTGAGCACACGGTGCAGGAGCCAATCAGCAGAGAAATTACCAGTCACATTATACACACAGGTGGGCGTGTAACTCAACCCACTTTCAACCCGTGTGCGTCCGATTCTAAATACTAAATTAAAGGTGACTGGGCTGAACAATGATTCTTAATCCCAAACAGAAGGTCACACCTTATTTACATGTACATCTTGATATTTGGCTCCAGTTTGGTTGCTTTCCAGGAAAGTGAAAAAACAGATGTGTATTGATTTTGCCCAGACGCAGACGTATTCTGTCGACACATGATCCTGCAGTTCCTCCCGTTAAGTGCACACAGACAAAGCGGCTCTGTCTAACAACTGATCTGACAACTGGTCTGACAAAAGGCAATTCATTCCTGCCTGTACGTTTTTTATTGTACTTCAGCCAATCAGATGAAAAAGTTTCATCCTCATTAACACTTGATCAGGTGACGTACTTCCCTCTGCCACGTTTAAGTCAGCTTTATTTTTCTCAAACCACTCATGTACTGACAGAAGCAGCCCCCCCCCCCTCGCCCTGTTATATTCTTTATATTTAAAATGAGGCTGCCTTTCAAGCTTGTAATCCTTTTCATCTATCTATAGCCTCAGCGTGGATGTGTGTGACATGAACAGGCCGGTCTCTCTCCCCCTCGCTTACTCCTCCAAATTTAATCTCTGGTGCCTTCAACCTCTTCGAGCACTTTGTCCACGAACGGATCTGCAGCTCCACATGTCTGAACGCCATCAAAAGCGCCACTTACGGTGCTGTTGATGCTGGCCAACAGCTTGCCGTTGAACTCCACCATGGAGTAGACAGCTCCTTTCACCTCCTTCTCAGCCACCGTTTGCAATTTCCCTGTCAAGAAAAAAAAGAGAAAAAGAAGAATCAAATCATTCCACGAGTTCAGAAACATCGACTGGAGTGTAGCGAGGAGACAGTGTGCTTGTTTCAGCAGCTGTGGAGAGAGGTGGGAGAACGCTTGACAACATGATCAACAGGAATGAGTGAATCGCTGAGCGGTCACATGACAGGCACCTTGGGCGGGAGGGACACGGCGTACAAGGAAATGAGGACAATCTCCAGTGGAGGGAGGGGGGAATCAGATAAGAAAATGATAAATTGAGGAGGGGGAAACGAGAGCATGGCTGGCGCCCGCAAGTGAAGGAGCACGACAGAGTGAATGGAGGAGAGAGAAGGAAAGCGACTGGAGGGTGAGGAACGCAAATGAGGCGGAGGAGACGACAAACCACGATACGATTCACACACACGACTCGGCCCTCTTAGGCTGACACACACACTCCACGACTCCACTCTACTCGACTTGTTGTGCGTATCCGCTAGGGATAGTACCTGTTTTTTTTATACCAAAACGTGACATGGGCTCCGCATGAGGAGCGAGTCGTCAAAAGACTGAAATTATCCTGAAAGTACAAGTGCCTCTGGGAGAGGGATTGTCAGAGTTTGTTCGACAACAATAAGAAAACAATAACAAAAACAATAATCATCATCATAAAATTCTGGTCCAGCAGAAAAACAAATATTGTATAAAATCATACGAAAAGAAATATAAAACGCATGTGCTTGATTCTGTGTGAATAAACGGTCCCATCGGGGGATAACGGTGTCTTTTTTGGGGCCAAACAGGTTTTGATTTGCCAGCTTGCTGCCACATACTACACAGACCTGTCACCTGACAATCACCTGCATCAATAAATCTGTTTCATGTTTGACCCCTGGTGCTGTCTGTTAAACTTCTGTTCAAGTTGGAAGTTGCTCTTCCGTCTCGTCCCCTGAGCAGCAACGGTGTTTGTTGACTCATTTCGCAGCAAGTTGGGGGTCTTTGTTCCACATTAATTATCAGTGACATGTCAAACCAAAGCTAATCTGGTCATTTTTCAAAATAAAACTTCTTTCAGACTCTGGAATTCATGTTCGTCTGTTGTTTTCAGAGCAGAGCGGTACCAGTGTACGGGGACCGCTGCTTTTAAGGTCTGGATTTAAAATCAGTAATTAGCATTATTAACGTCCAAGAACACTTTGTTTGGCACTCGACTGAAAACACATGAATGAGTGTTACGGGACGTCCCACAGGAAGAATCTCCACGATGGCAGCGTTTCACGAAGCAGCTACTGACCGTCAGTGTAGTGGAAGACGATTATTCGTCCCTGCTTGGGCTCTGCCTCCTCTGGGTACACCATGGCGGTGCCGACGATGAAGTAGACTGACGGGTCTTTTCCCAGGCGGCACGACACCATGCTGAGGGCGTACTCGCTGGGAAGGAACTGATGAGCGTGGAGAACTGGTGGAGACAGAAGGAGAACAGGGTTGTGTGACGATGACGAGTTTACACACGGAGACGATAACGGGAAATTGTTGTTGTTTGTTTGTGACTGTGTGTTACTGAAACAGCTACATAAAGAATGACTCCTAAGGGAAAAATTAATTTCAAACATTGAATAGATAAATAAAATTCTCCTTGATTCCCTCCGTGTTATAAATAATGGTGAAAATCAGGATAATCAGGATTATTTCCTTGACCTGAACCATGAACAAGAGCACGGCGATGACAAAGACATCAACACGCTGGGTTCAGCTGACGATGCCTCATCTCCATATACGGTAGGTGAGACAGCGGGGTGAGGAGACTGGTGAATTTAAGGGGGGTGGTCTGGCACAGCAGAATCTGAATTGCAAAACACAACCTGACCTGGCACATTCTGCAGAATTCAACATGGAAATAGTTCACATGAAGCCAACATGTTCAATGATCCAATTATGCTGCCCCATGACTGCTGGCAGTGATCCATCAGCGGGCCTGTGACCAGGTAAAACCCATAACTTGTAAATAGACGGAGAACGACGAGAAAATCAAGTTAGAGTGATGACAAAGTCGCTGAGCACATTTTTCCTGACTGAAAGGAGTTTTAATACGGCTCAGCATCCAGCTGCTTGATGAATGAGAGTCCAGGTGAGGCTGGGAGCAGGCAGAGACGCTGCGCACGGACCCGCTTGGACTAACAGCCGTCTGGCAAGCCGCGCCCATCCTTCATCAATCGCAAGCCGCATGTGAAGGCGTCGGCTCTGTGGCATCAAATGAATCAAATGAAAACGTCCATGCAGCTTCGCTCACCTTCAAAGGTGTGTTGATCCACCACGAGCAGGCTGTGAACCTCCACCTCCTCGCCAAAGGACGTCTCGTGGGGAGACGTGCTGCTGGGGAAGAGCTTGCTGGAGCTCACGCTGCTGGAGAGAGCCTGCAGGGACGGGACGGGGTGAGAAGTTACACAAA